>JAODVM010412232.1:0-10354 GCA_025400095.1 Phenganax marumi
TGAGCTCAGACAAAGACGTTAGGTCATTTGCATTAGGTTCGGCGCATGAGAAGAGCGACGTTTGACCTAGGCGTTACATTGTAATTACTTTGCAGCATAAGCTTAATTGCGTAACTATTTACAATGCTTTTGTTATGGAAGGATTTATTTTATACACGCTCTACACGAGGTAGTTAGAATCGTTCTTAATAAGTTGTTGTAGAGTTCCGTATAATGTTCTGCCTTTCTGTCCGTTTGTCTTGAGTTGACAGGAGCTTTTCTTTCTTCTTTTCTTGAAACTTCAACTTGCTCAACTGGCTCAACTAACTCCCGAAATCTTGTGCTGGGTTTTTTCGTAGTCACGGTTTGTGGGAGGAGGGGTAGTTGTGGGGTGATTGTGATGTGACCAATCATCATTCAAAGTCGTCCCATCACGAACTCGACCCAATTCTCTAATTCAGTTTGTTTAGGGTGTTGGCTTCGTAAGTCAAGTCAGTTCTTTAACGTCGTTCACTACTCGACTTTACAAAGATAACCTAACAGTAAAATTAATCAACTATAACATTGTTTTTGTTCTATGAATCAACCTATTTCTATAGCGAAACTATACAAAGTAATATTTCTATGACGTAACTAAACCGCGCGAATTAGATCTCAAAATGATTGACAACTTGGTACTTTCACATGCACAAACTACAACTTTTGTACCACTTGAGAAATGTTCACACCCAAAACCAGGGCCAAAACCAATTATACAAAATATTGACCCATTTGTGCGAACCACTTTTCACTGGTTGTCAGCTTTATGCGGCATTGATTGACAAGCTTGCAAAAGAACCACTTTACTTTACATTTCCCAGCAAATTCAACAGTAAATGTCACATCAAACGTTTCCATAACCTTGGATATTTTTACCTTTTTCTGTTCTACTTACAGACACACATGCACCAATATCCAGCGCTAAACAAATATTTCATTCCAAGACCTAATTATGCTTTTTCTACTTGTTTTTATAATTATTTTAGTACTAAAATTCTAGTCCTATAACACTTTTTCTCATTGTGTATATTAACTTAGACTCTCTATTTTTACAACAGTCAATTTTTACTTTCCTAATCTGTTTATCCTAGCCCACCCTGTCAAATTTCCTTGTAGCAGGAAACCGGATACCCGGGGAAAACCTACAACTTTCGGCAGAGTAGTTGACAAACTCCTTTCACATAAGAAAGGCCCTGTTCATATGAGCCGGGCTGACCCGGCTAATCGGGCTAGCCCGGTAACACCGAGATCTCGCTTTGCAGCTTGTTTTTATACTACTTTGAGTTTTGATTCACGTGAACACCGGACTAGCCCGCCTTGCCGAGTCCCGGTTGAATCAGCCGAGTCTTGGCATGCCGGGCTCATATGAATGCGTCAAGCGGGCCAGCCCGGTTAACCGGGCTGAAAGCTTTTTGCCGATTAATGTCGTTATTTTTCAAGATTTCGAACGCCGAATAGCCAGAAGAAGGAATAACAAAATTTTTGATTAATTTCTATAACTGAATTAAAATGAAATAGCGAGTTTAAAAGAAAAGAATCTTTTCCTCACGGAAGCCAGTTAAGTGTGTCGTAAACAAATTTATCCCGGCTAACCGGGCCAGCCCTTGCCGGGCTAGTTTGCTGTCCCGGCTAAACGGGCCAGCCCGGCTCATATGAACAAGGCCAAAGTTAAGTCCGAGAAGAGAATCAAACCCGCAACTTCAGTGGTGAAAGGCGCAGTCCTAGCAATTGCGCCATCGAAGCCCCATAGTATTTACATATAGATGGATAACTATTCAATTTTCCATTGATCACTCATTTAGATTTCTCGTGTTTCATTGGAACGAATAAAAGAATCTGAGAGAAGAAAGTCGGTGATCAATCAATGCATAACAGTACTAAGTCATTCTAGCCAGTGTGAAGATGCCAAATGTAATTTCAGTAGATGTTCAACAATGAAAAACGTTTGGAAACATTTTAATGGATGCCCAGAAAACAAAAAGTCAAATCCAAAATGTGCCATGTGCAACAGTGTCGTATCTTTATTAAACTACCATTCCAATGCTTGCAAAGATGATTCGTGCACGATGACAAGATGCAGAGAACTGAAGGAAAAGTTTTTGAAATGGCAAAATGCAGAGCAGGACTTTCTTAATAAACTTGTTCAGTTCAGGTTAGGGGCTGTACCTACTGTCAAGAAAAAAGAAAGAAACAACAATACCAGCAAATCTCCGATAAAAAAGACTGAGTTACCATGAATTCTTTCCGAGACTGAAAAAGTCAACGTTCACAAAAAGACTGCAGAAAAAAGGAAGCGAAAATCGTGGAAAGTCTAATAATGGCATAACTATACTGTAGAGTAGCTATAATTCTCGAGGCATGCAGAAACAAGACATAGTCGATTGGAATGCCCATGCATCTTTAAGGGATTTTCCAGGAACTCGTGGCATCAGAAGATGCAGTTTTTCTTTAAATTGCTCAAATGTTATCAATACGTACAATTCCTACCCCAGCCTCCTCGGCAGGGAACTTTGTTGCTCTTGTAGCCCGTTTTCTTTCGTGATAGAAATAGAAAGAAATCGGTCTCCTTTAGCTTCCCTGAAATTGATTGCTTATCATCGTTTTTTCACATATCTCTTCTTCGACTTCTTATTCCCTTTAAATAGGGGAAAGCTCGTGAATCCTAGAGTAACAAAGCTGCCTAGGAAGGAGTCCATTCCTGACCTTGATCTGGACAATTCAAACGTTAAACCGTACGCGCACAAAGCATCATGAGAGCTACATATTGTATTGTGCATATAGTGCTACCACTTTGCGCAATGATATTTTATGTCTTCCCAAAAAAGAGGCAAAGCATAAGAAAATCGAGGTTTTAGTTTTAAAAACGACAACCTGAAAGTATGTGTCTATGAGAGTATAGTATTTTTAATGTAAATAGAATTATAGGAATGTTGTAGTTCATGAAATTAATCCTGGGGTTATTTGATATGTACAGCTTCCTTCAGCTTGTGTGCAAGAAAGTTCTATATGGGTACAAAATATGGTCCAGACCTTATTTCATTTAAAACTTTGCCAGCATAAAATCATCCAGTCAGCTGCAGCTGTTCACGCGATACCAACCCAGTGTTGTTTCTTTAGTTCACGAAACGTACGCTAAGCTCTTGGGCGCGGTCAAACGAGAATAGGAGTGGACTAGGCTGGCAGCCACACAACTTTTGTTAAATATTTGTTTTCAATGGCTTTCCAAAGTTAGCAAGTGATTCATTCATCTTAGAACTTATTCAAAACACTCATGAAATCTGCTCTTTTTCAATGTTGAAATATCCTCTTGATCTCCTTTTCATTGATAACTCTCCGGGCAACTCCCATCTTTGTTTCAACGAGGCTTTACGGTTTCGTATCGCTATCATTAGCATAACGGTTTCGTTTCTCTTTCATTTCTAAAGCGTGTGAACACAAGAAGGCTTATTAGCTTCTCTGTTTTTCTTGTTTCCAAAGTATTCCAATATAAATTTTATTATTGAGGAATTTGAGTACTCTCTAACTTCGTCCAGTTATTCTTATTGTATGTTTTGAATTAAAAATTGCATGCTGTATAAATTACAAACGAACTTTACTGTTTGAAAGTTTTGTTTATCAGCTTTAAACATACAAATATTTGAGAGAGGTCTTCAGTGAGAAAGGGAGGCATAATTTCTCGTCGATGTCCGTGTACTTGATGGTTGCTCGGAGAAGAATCAAACATAATGTCTTCAGAGTGTAAATTAAAGGTAATTTCCAAAAACAAATTGTGCCATCATTGTAAAGTGTAGCAACTTGACATAAGCTGCCAAAAAACAAACTTGAAGCTGAGAAACAAGTTTCGAATTCAGATTCAGGTCGAACTTCTTGGTAGAGCAAAGTGAACATGACATCACCAGATATTGATGAAACAACATAGGTTGTGTTCTCTGCTGCAGACGTCACCGCTACTAGTTTACCATCAGGAGAGTACATGCAATTGCTTGTACCAGGCGTGAATTGCAATTGAATTACTTCACTTGCTTTTTCACTACCATTATCTAGTATGGTAACATTCCAAATATCAAACTTTCCCATTTCATTACAAACTGCAAACTCTTCGTTATCAAATGTTGGATTGTAATCACATCCGGTCACAGTCTTACAATATCCATACGCACGTGCACAGCAAATTACTTTCAAAGTGGTACTATCAATCACATAGATTTCACCATCATTAGTACCAGCCAGAAGACGTGTGGTATCCGGTGATATAGCTAGACAGTAAAATCCACCGTCCAGATTACTCGAGTAATATCTTTCATTATAAATCTCAAAATATTCCTCGCTTGATAAATCTTCATCATGCAGTCTCAACTCTTTCTCATCGACAGTCGGAAACCCTTGCTTAAAAACATCGACCGTCACATTTGGTAGCGTATCGCAGTTTACAGGTATGCTCCATCTTTCCTGTGACCATTCACTACAATCGGTTTCCCAAGATTCTGGAAGTGTATATATGGTGCACCAAGAACCCTTTCCCCTACATGCATAAGCGACTGCTAGCCTAGAGCCATCCGGATAGAATTTCATGCTGACGATTCTGCGGTCAAAAAGATGTGGCTTCACAAACAGTGTGGATTTAAAATCGATTGTATGCGATTCTGGAAAATCTTGGGGAATTTTTTTCATCTCAACGTGAGTCGGTATTCTTCGCTCATAATCACGATACAACATTTGAAAACCAAGTGCAAAAATATTTTTCTCTGGATGTAGTGAAAAAGTTGCAGGTAGTAATTGCTTGTCTATAGTTATTGAATGCTTTACATTAGAATTAACATGGATGACTATAAAACTAGGATTGCTAGTAAGGAATACGAAACACTTGAAAGAAGGTGAATAGTACAAGGAAAATCTGTTGCGTCCTTCCGTTTCATCATGTGGGAAGATGGACGAGGGCTGAATCACTTGACTGCATGCGGAAACTGAAACAAACATTAAATGGATGGTGATTCCACCTGTACAGCAGACTAAATTAGGCAAGTTTTGAGTTTGTTACTCACAATGTTCTACTATACAGAACTGACGAACACTAGGTCTTAGGAACACATACATACAACTAAAGCTATGATATACTGATGTTTATACTATAATGCTAACTTACAGGATATCGCAACTATTACGTGCATCGGGTATATGTGATGATTTTCCCGCACTGGTCCACTTTCTGTTGGCCGAACTATGTAAGGGCAAACAGCAACTTGATGGGCACTGGATTCGGGTTGCTTGTTTGTACGGATGTCCAAACTAAACTTGTGACGTTTTTGACGTCACAGATGTTTTCAAAAATAACATAGTCCAGATTGGGATTTGATTTTCCGAATGCCCTGCTCGAGAGTGGTCGATACTCGCGAGCATGACCATGACCGGTTTGACAAGTTACAATTTGAAACGTGCGCTTCGTCATAGAATAACGATTTCTTCTGTAGCCGCTGAACACATAAATGACATAATTGTATACGAATGAAACACCACTCGACTTGCTTGCTTGCTTGCTTGGACGACGTTCACTCTTTCTAATTACTGATGCGTGAAAGCCTTTGTGTGTTCGCAAGAGCGATGCCGACCATTTACCGCATTATGAAAACTAGGCCTAGTTAATGTCATCCTGCCACACAACAGGGCCTTTTTTAAGGATTTGTTAGTGGAGAGGCTGACTACGAAAAGGGACTTAATTAAGACACAAGCGGGGAGAAAGTGGGAAAGAAAAGGCTCGTGGGAAGTCTGGGCGTCTTCCGCCAGAACAGTGTTTAAATTTGTGAGCTTCTCAGGATTTATTTCCTACTATTTCAGTATGATTTTTGCCCACTTTTGTACTAAAGGGACTTTTTCTGGTGAGGGTAAAACTCTTTGCTGGGGGGGGGGCAAGATAGGGGATGGGGGGGCTTCTGCTTCTCTAGTATATATGTTAAACAACGTCTTGCCACACAAACTGGCAAATGTATCTCTCAACACAATCTGCCAATATGCGACAGCATTTCACTTGCGATAGTAACTTGTAGTTATAGGTGTATCCGGACATATTGTGCAAGGACGCCGGAACAACGAAAGGGCAAGGGAGCCAACTTTCTTCAAAGGGCACTTTTTCTCTGATGTTAGACACATGCATGTACAGCATACTTCATCAATTTTTACAGGTTTTTCTGTAACGATCTATATACCTACGCTGAATGAAAGTCATGTTTTTCGGCAAAGTTATCAGTGATATATAATTTTATGTAACAAACATGTTACCTATAAGTAATGAATTAAGTAAATGATGCGAGTTATGTGCTGCGGACAAAAATGACGTGGTGACGAATTCTTGTCACCACAGTTGTGTTTATGCATCTGATTCGTGATAAAAAGCTCTTGATGTCACGTTGCTGGTTTTAAAAATTTCTTCTAGGCGCCTTGGCACCCCCTGAACCCTACTGCAAAAAGAGCTGGGGAGCAGCCACACCCCCTGTTCCGGCGTCCTTGTAGGTGTGTTCAGGATGCATACTAAGATATGGGACAGTGGTGTCTCTTACATAGTTATCCTAACCTTCGATGAACGAATAACATGACATGACATAAATAGTAAAGCAAAAACGAAATCCATGAGCACAGCTTGAGACCATCCATAGTATTACTATTAATTTTAGTATTATTTTTGGGCTACGGACCTACTAGAAACCTTGACAGGCATTTTCTTGGAGCCCCTAGTTAAATTTAATGTTGAATTATGCACATTTACATTGAAACATTTAAATTTAGTAAAATTGTGAGTTTGCTCGTTAAATGTTGGAAAAGGTGGAAATTATAGTCCTTCGAAGTTTGTTAATCTTGTGTCTTTTGCAAACTTTGCTTGAGCAAACAATTTTACTGAATTTACTTGTCATGGGTGGACCCTCATTGCCCCATGTACAGTGGCATAGCCAGCCTCAAAAGTTAGGTCCTGCATTAAGAGATAAAGGTTTCGTGAGCACCAAAGGCACCAAGCTCTGCACCTTGGTTGCAAGGCAGTACCTGTAACCTATAATGGTACACATTGTTTGAAATGATTTTAGACTATTACGTATAGTGTTAAATGTTCTTTTCATTACTTTGTGAACAAAAATCATTAAAAACACCCCAATTTCTTCATTAAATGAAACCGATCAATAATAACAAAATTCAGCAATTCTGAAACCAGTTTTTAGGTTTTTAAATTTTTTAGTCCGGGGGCCAGTTGTTCAAAGCTCGGTTAGCTTAACCCTGGGTTAATGTAATACTTTAACCAGAACTGGAAAATTGTTCAAGTGAAATTTTTGAAATTTTTTTGCTCAAAATGCTTCCCTTAATGGGTAGTTTAATCCCTCAAAGTTTCAAAGTTAAATAGTGCTTCAACACAGGGATACGAAAAGGTGGGTTAACTTTAAACGTAGGTCAACTGCTAGTTTCAAGTCCGGGTCCGGGTTTTTTTTATGTCCGGGCGGGTTTTTCTGAGTCCGAGTCCGAGTCATAGTCCGGTCTGCGTTTGGAAGTATGCCACCACAAGGTGAACTTAAAACGGATTATAAGTTTGACATAGCCAATAACATTTCTACTTTAAGAGGCCTAAGACAAGCAATTATGGCCACTTTAGACATGTTATTATTGCAGCCAACCACGCCAGTTTCAAAACCATTGCCGAAGGTGGACTAGCATTATGACAGTCTAGAAAGTTAGTACTCAGAAGGGAAAATATATCCTATCCAAAAAGGTCGTATTTAAATAGCCAACTTCCGAAGGAGCATTTCATAACCGAAATGACACAGGATATTTGTACCCAAAGCAGGCATATCACCAACGACCGTAATCATATTTTTATTCCCCAGTACACAAAACGCACAAACCGAGGCATACACAGTTCATTGTAAAACTACAAAATATTAAAGATAAGCTTAGCAGCAAAAATAAAAACTGCGAAGAAATTAATCGTACCTTGATTCATTGCGTCCAATTACTTTGGCAGGTAAGGCAAAGTGAGATGTTTTTGATGAATGATGTAGAAACAACGTCATGCGTCTGTTTACACTGGTACAATACGAAGCACGGCCATGCACGGGTTCCTTGAACGAGTGTCATATTTCAACATCATTCTTAATTAAATCGTTAGTATGCTAATTTTCAAAGTCATGCGGTTGGTATGCAAGGGGTGCATCGAGGCATTAAAACTGTGGAATAGACCGTATCTAATATAACTGATTATTCATGTTTCTCGCTGTCACACCACCAAACGCGCTGTTGCATGGAGCGTATACAGTGTGTAACGCTTGATAAAATATCGACCGTCGTCTGTGTTCGTAAACTAAACTGTAACAGATTCACCTTCTAAATCATCATGGCAGAAGAAGGAGAAGGAGGAAAATATGTTGCGCTCGACACAGATGAACCGGACAACGATCTCTCGGATGACAGTTCAACAACAAAGCTGGTTCATATAACAGAGTTCCGCGACCATGAACACGCGACAACGTACGTTTATACAGTATATTATATATTATGTATGATACAGTGTACATAAAAAAAAGGTAGCGCCTTATTTTACGTGAATTGCTCGGCGTATGAAGAACTTTTTGCATATTCGGAAAGATCAGGCGTTTAGCTGTTGAATGACGCGTTTCTCATGCCAAATGGAGAATAAATGAGCAAACAAGAATTTGACAAATATTGCTAGTCGAAATCGCATCCTTTCACCGTAGAGAACTGGGCCTAAAAAGTGTTGAGAATTATAAATGATCTCCCTTCGGGATTTACGTTGATAAATTTCGCTTCCATAAACCACCCGCATATGCATGATTTCAGTCAATGAAACATTTTTAGAAAGAAAAAATTAGCGGAGTACTCATGACATTGACGTTGCAGTCACGTTGAAAGCGCCAGAACATGAAATCCGTAAATTCGTAAACAAAAATAACTTTTTGGACTAGGGACTGGTCCCCATTCGCTGCCAATCTTGTTCTTGTTCTTGCTAGGGGGCGACGCTCTTCGAAAAAAGCCTAAGCCTTTCTCATTTCTAGTCCAGTCGTCGTGAAATTTGACACAATGACGTAAAATGCTACTACTCATCGATTGACGAAGTTCGATTTTTGATTTTCGATTTAGGAAAAAAATACAGCCAACTGTTTGCTGTAATTCTACAATAATTATCATGCATTATTAATATTCACAGACAAATGCAAGCGGTATGGTATAAGCTGTTGGAGCGCGGATGCGAAAAGCAAAAGGCATTTATTATACACTTCCTACGTCGAAAGCTGTTAATGAGAGTTTTGTAGACAAAGCAGTGAATTTAACAGAGTAGGCTCTACCTGAATAAGTAGCTAATTTTAATTTGAAAGGGTCGAAGTTTTGTACACACTACATAGTAAGTGTAGACATCCAGTTCCTGGTCCAATAGTACGCTCGTACTTGTTAATAAAAATGTTTTAATACTCAGATGATCAGATGTAATATAATGATCAGATTGTAAGTCATGATACTTTCGTGATTTACTCCTTGTTGTGCCTTGCGCTGGCGCAGAGTGTATGATGTAATGAAAGTTCCTTTGGCCAATCAGCTCAGCTATTTTAATGATCTCTGCGCTTGGTCGGACAATATGTACTAGTTAAAATACGAGCGAGTATTTTAACGTACTTGCATGTGAAAAGAATAGGTGGGAGATGTCTTTATCAAAGCTATGAATACTAATTAGGACACACTGTTCTTTAACAAAGTTAATGCGAGTTCGTTGAACTTTATGATTGCAGATGAAAACATATGACCGAAATGCTATGCTGTGATAGTAACTTGCCGTCATTAATTATTCATGATTTTCACAAACTAATGAAATATTCGATGATGACGGCGTTCATGAAACACGCAAATCGTGGATATTTTACATTTACTCGTCTCAAGATGAAACTTTGCAAAAAATTGGTACTTCACGCTTTACCGTACCCAGCTAACGCAAAAATTTGATGGCGTATTCTAGTCCTAGTAATTCTTGCAGAATGGTACCTACAAACAAAAATAGGCACGCATAGCGTACATGTGGGTAGCCTTCACCGCTTTTGTATAAGCCTACAATTTTAACACTTCTCTTGTCTTAAATTGTGAAGGTGTTCACGTGTCTTCAGAATAATCATTGCAAAGCAACCGTTCAATAGCTGATTAGCCAGACAGTTAGCCAGACAGACATGGCCTGGGTATATGGGAGGGTGTCTTTTTTGCAAGTTGTTTTCAGTGCCAAACCATAGGCTAAATGCAATGAAATGTCATGTTCGCTTTTAAGTTGATAATACTTTGAACACAATTGTACAAGGCAGATTTT
>JAODVM010412243.1:0-10354 GCA_025400095.1 Phenganax marumi
ATATATATGTAGATCAAAAATATTATTTCAATAAAATTTTCTATCCAAAAGTGGAAACACAGAATGTTGATGTTTGTTATTCTACTTATCTACCCCTCTCTCCCTCCCTCATTTTTATTCTTATACCTCCCTTTGTATCCAATTACATACCTGTCAATCATTTACCCCTTCCTTTCATATGATTGGTTTGTTTCATTCAGTGATGTCATTTCCTCTTCTCATTCATACATAAATTCAACCACATTTGAATCTCCCGCTCAGTCGGCTTGACCAAGGCTTTGGGTGCGGAGCTATAAAAACCCATGTGTGCATCTAGCTTATTTCACTGTTCAGTTGGTTTTCTTTTGTTTAGCGCAGCTGTTGAGTTAAACTGAAAACAATAAAAAACTCTCCTTATACATCGGGTGCCAGTTTTGAAAGAGGAAGGTTTGGGGTTGTGAAGGGACATTCACATCTTCAAAGAAGTCAAAGTTCAAAATGGCGGACGTGGCTATGACATTGACTATCGATACAATCATTTTTATATGGCATTCTGAAAGCCGAACAAACATTTTTTAAGTAGGGAAAACATATTTCATGTACCTTTTGGGGTTCGTATTATCATCAAAAATGAGCTTTGCTTCTTTTCTCTTGAGCTTTTTCTTACATTAAGATGCACATTTTATGCCCTCCCCCGAATTTTTCAAAATATCACATGAAAAGGGGTGTTGGCATGTGGAGTTATTTAACTTCAGTCTTTAGAACGCAAGCTTGCAGTCATTCAGGTCAGATTAATAAAAAAACCAAGCGCAAAAGTAACTTTATTTGTATGTAAATGTCACGTTAATTGATTTTAAACCATTAAGTGAAAGATATTGTTCAGTTTATATTTACAACTCCTCAAATTCTTCTTCACTTTCTCATTAAAAAAGTAGCTTTGCAATTTAACAAGATTGCTTCGCAAGATTAAGCAATTTTCAAAATTGCTTTGCAAATTGCGATTTGTGAAGTGTTCATTCAGACCCTGCAAAATACATAAGAGAATTGTTTTTTCCTTGATCTAGATGATGGATTTTGCATATTGGTGTGAAATATGAACATAGTTTGAATTTTTGTCGGCCGCACCATAATATAACCGTGTTGTTTATGTGTTATTTAGTGTATTTATCCATTTATTTTTGTTCAGGGAGACTGTAGAATATAAAGGCAAAGAAAAATGTTATTAGGGTCAGTGTCTGTTTATTTTAACTTCAACATAGTAGTATGTTTTGTAATATAACTGAAAGTGGTCAAAGCAGTCATTTTAAGGGCTCAAATGGACACCTTCCCCCGGTCAAATATTGGGCAGCCTTTCCAATTCAAATTCACCATGCTGTAATGAGTATTTGTGTCATCTTTCACGTTGTGATCACAATTTGAAAAATTTGCTGATATTGATGCCTTAGCAGCCCTATTATCATTTTATAAGACTCTGCACTCTGACTCCACAATCTGCATTTTTCACCATGCCAAATTCAAATTACTGCATGCCACAACTTGCATTATCACCCTGCTGTCAAGTGTCGAAGCTCCAAAGTGTTAAATGTTGTCATTTTCGAATGCCTAATATCAAAAAGAATAAAACACAAAATCACAAATGACCTTCAGCAGCATTTTGCTGTTTTGCACATGTTATTCCTGTAAGTAAGTATTTTGCTTGCAGCTCTCTTCTTAAAATCAACATATACATTGCATTCGAAAATTTCAAAAAGGAAATATCTTGGGTTGACTGACATAAAAGAAACATGCAAGCTGTACACTAAAGTGTATACTGTATAGCAGACTACTGTTCTGTACTCTGGAGTTTTAGAGTTTGTATCATGGACATCTCGACCATTCAATATAAAATTATTCTTAATATTTTGCTCTTCGTGCTTATAAGCTGCACATGTCATACAAGCCCATTAACACCTAGCTGTGTTGCTATTTTTGTCAGTGATTACCTTAAATATGCTTCCATTTGTGGAAATGAGAGGTAATAAAATTAATACTAGTTATATTCCTCAAATAGTGTAGAAATTACATTTAGTGTAGTAACGTGATATGCAGTGGATTAAGATTTAAGTATGCACATCCACAGTTAGACAAATAGACAGATTTGCGTTACTTGCCCCGTTTGTCAAACCATCATCAGATTGTATATTTGTTGTAATTTCTGTTCTTTGTCCTACAGCTATATTGATTTGTAAGGAGGCTGCTTTGAGTTTTTCAAAGGTAGACATGGTATTTGCCTCATTTTTTTTTTCAGCCAGTGCATCAACATATGTTTTTTTGAGAACCAAATGGAAAAACCTTTCAAAAGACATTACAAAGGAAAAATTTGACTTTTAAAACGATCCTTACTTTGCTAGTTTATTAGCTGATTACCTTCTATTTCATCATCACTGCATCCAGGATCCCATGAGACTGCATGTGTGTGCATACATCAGTGCTAAACGTTCGCATGATCGGTTGACAAAGCTCTACACAGCAAGCCAAAAAATTTGAAAATGTTGCACTTTTTCTTGAATAGTTTGGTAAACTATGGCAATCCATGGCGTAAGATGGCTGACGGAACAAATCACAGAAGACATCTGCAAGAAAACAGTGGATTATCGCAAGCTTCGGGACATGATGACACTTGTTTGGCAGGAGTATTGGCAATCATGCAACGCACGTTAGAGGACCTTTCTCAGGCTTCGAAGACTCAGACGGCAGCCTTCCAAAACCTTCATGAAGATCTCCTATTCAGAACCGCACAGGACGATGGTGGCGATGACACGAAAACTCCACTGTTGACCCAACACGTGTTGTAATGGATTTTCTTGACTTAAACAGCGCTGATGCCATTCAGTCTGCTCAGGCGAGTTTTGATGCAGAACCAAAGACTGACCTACTTGACAGCCTGACACAGGCTTTCATTCCACATGGGAAAAAATCTCCAGCAATTGCTACCAAAATCGCTGATCTGACAGACAACATTTTGTCAGGCAAACTCGCCGCCGACACGATGATAGAGCGAGGTGAGAAATACCTTCCACCAGAAAACTGCTCACGAGTATGTACCGTAGCAGTTAATGAAGAAATCTGGGATTTGTTGCCGAGGCAAAGTCAGACTGTAGATCTTGTTTTCAGCAAATACAAGATACCCTGATTGAAGGGATCTCATCGCTTGCACTTTTAGCCGACAAACTAGCAAAAGATGCACAAAACAGTACACCTCTCAATACAGTCGCAACTTTACAGCATGTCATGGACAGTCTTGTCATTGTTACTCAGGCCAATTGGAGCTTGAATATAAAGCGACAAGAGCTGATTAAACTTGACTTGGAGGCCCCATTTACAAGGTTATGCAAACCTGACATAGCTCCAACCACCAAAGTGTTTTGGGATGATCTACCCAAACAACTAAAACATATGACAGAAGTAACAAGGTCCGCAAGCAGTTACAAAAGAAAGGGCCGAAACCAAGATGTCACTTGCCAAAGCCATATGACCGTCCGCATCTCAGTTCAAATAAAAGGTTCAATAACAACAAGAAGCCTTTTTTAGGGTGCGGCCGTGCGACATTTCCAACCAGAATGTCACACAAGAAAAACCCCAACAAAACCAACTAACAACACAGGTGAGCTTAAATGAGGGCTCTTCATTGAGCATTGTGAATGGGGATACCCAGACTCTAAGTTTCCGTGCAGGTCAGGTAAAAAATTATATATCTCACTGGGAGTCTATAACACAAGACCCTGTAATTCTTAATGCCATTCAACCCTACAATATTGAGTTTGAGAACACACCTCCCTGACAAACTCTGGCTCCTAAGAATCTCATCTTTCCCTCAAGAGATAAAGAAGTTGTTGGCAATGAAATTTGCAAACTTCTGGAAAAAGGGGTTATAGAGGAAACTACGTATACCCAGATTGTTATCTTTCAAATGTGTTTGTTCGGCCAAAGAAGGATGGCACACACCGAATGATACTAAAGCTTAAAGGGTTAATTTGTAGCTCACCATCATTTTAAGATGAACACTTTTCAAACAGCGATTAAACTTATTCGGCCAGGATACTTTATGGCATCCGTGGACTTGAAGGATGCCTACTGCTCTATCCCTATAGCGTTAGAGGATAGAAAATACTTAATGTTTCCATGGCAGGGTGCATACTACCAGTTCACTTGCCTACCCAATGGGTGTTCATGTGCTCCAAGAGTCTTTACCAAAATACTCAAACCAGTTTATGCCCATCTTCGAATGCTGGGTCATACATGTATGGGAAATATTCATGACTCATTGCCAGTTGCTCAATCATATGATGACTGTACAAACAACATTACTGACACAGTCAATTTGTTTACAAAACTTGGGTTCATGATCAACCCAGAGAAATCAATATTATTACCCACACAGGAAATAGAGTTCCTCGGGTTTATAATTAATAGCCTTACCATGTTGATCAGACTTTTAGCCATGAAAGCTGCTAAAGTCTAAGCAGCCTGCCAGATTCTCTTAAATAATAAACACATCACAATATGAGAAGTGGCTCATGTTATAGGCCTTTTAGTCTCTAGCCTACCTGTAGTACATATGGAGAGCTTTTTTATAGGAAGCTGGAGGTTAATAAAATAAAGGCCCTAAGTGAAAACCAGGGTGATTTTGATGCACCGATGACCTTATCTATGGAGTCAAAGTCAGACTTATTATGGTGGATTAAAAATATTAACCACTCACACAAACCTCTTACCCTTAGCCCAGCGATGTACATGATGCACATATTTGCATTGAGTCAGATAATACCACCGCAGTATCTTATCTAAATTCCAAGGGGTGTGTGAAGTCAGAGTACTGTCATGACATGGCTGTACAGATTTGGGAGTGGTGTATGCCTAAGAAAATCTGGCTAAGTGCTCGGCACATTCCAGGGTCGCAAAATATCCAAGCTGACACAGCTTCCAGACAATATAAAGATTCTGTTGAATGGTCATTGTCAACAGACGTCTTTGAAACCATCCCAGCACATTGAAGCCCCTTTCATATTGACTTGTTTGCATCAAGACTAACCTTCAAAGTAGAATCATATGCTGCCTGGCATCAGGACCCAGGGGCTAGCTTCACTAATGCAATCTGTTTTAATTGGGGATCTTATCATTTCTATGCATTTCCACCTTTTAGCTTGATTTGTCAATGCTTGAAGAAAATAGAGGACGACAATGCTACAGGGGTTCTGATAGTGTCTCTCTGGTTGACAGTCCACTTGTCCTTTCTCAGTCAGACAATCTCCTACTTTTACCCCAGATGGGGAGAAACACCCTCTTAGAAGAAGAATGAGACTGATAGCATGCAAACTATCTGGACAAGTCTCCTGTGGAGAAATGTTTCAGTCCAAGCTGCAAAAATCATCATGTCTTCCTGGGCAGATGCTAGTAGTATACTAATGTAGGGACGACTTTTTTTTTTGAAGGCGTGGCACATTTGTTGTGAAATTAGTATATTTTACTATTACGGGTTTGAGGAGCAACGCCCAAAAATCGGGTGTTTGGGGCGGGGTGTGTGAAAGTGATAATTTTATGCATTTTTGTCCACATGATGTTAGCCAATCATATTGCAGCGTTTACCCTAAGTTTTGGTTAAGACTTCAAGTATGTATGAGTGAAATGGAGTGGATCCTTCAAAAGTTGTTAAAAATGGTTAGGGTAAAGAATTTTGTTTAGCTGAGGGATGTATTTTTTCGTGTCGATTCCGGGGGGGGGGTGTGCAATGGCTAATGAGATGCGTTTTTGATGTGTAAGGAATAATAGCCAATCATGTGTGAGGATGAACCCTAAGTTTGGAGCGGATCTGTGAGAAGTCGCTAAAAATGCTTATGGTTGAGAATTTTGTTTAACCGAGCGATGGTGTTTTTGATGGGTGTGTGAATGCTGCTAGCGCATCATTCAGAAGTCGTCAAATATGCTTGGGGTTGAAAATTTTGTTTAGCCGAGCGATGGTGTTTTAGTGGTGTAGTTGAAACTACGACCGCTATAACAAGAAAGAGATTTGAACCCAAAGCCTTGGTTGAGCCGACTGAAGAGTTTGGGCGTGAACTGGCGTTTAAATAGTGTCGCATTAGCATATGGCTGTCAATTAACGTGACGTCATTGCGTCCTGATTGGCTGCCCGAATGAGCTACTTCATGTTGTGCGTGTTGATTCTTCTCGGATCCGCGAGAAGGCGATAAAAATGCTCGGCGTTGAAAATTTTGTTTAACTGAGCGATGTGGTTTTTTTTAGGCCAAACCCATTAACTACAAGTGGTGGTGTCAATCATGCTACAAGTGGTGGTGTCACAATGTCAATACGGAGCGCAGCAAGAGTGGCGTCATCGCATTCAAAATACACTATAAAAGTCGTTTTATTGCTTCTGTAAAGCAATACACTAAACTTTTATCTAAATATGAATCGAAATGTTTGATATTGTTATAATGATATTCTATAATTGGTTGGTAATTTTCATTTAGATCGTACTGTTTTGATGCTAAAGTTTTTACTAATTCAGAGCAAAAGCTATCAATTAAATCTATTTTTGTAAAATATAAGTTTTTTACTGTTTTTTTTTTAAGATTTTTTCTTCAAATAACATAATGTTTAATATATCTAATCTATCAGTATAACCATCATATCCTACATCTAAACCAGAAACTTTTACTTGACTAATAACCCCGAAATAACTATCACATTCAAATGCATAAAAAAATAAGTTTTTTTCTAAAAGCTCCTCTAAATAAATACTATTAATGAATTCTTCTAATGTCCAATCTATATACAGTTTGCTTAAATGTTGGTAGTAAAATCCATGAAAACTAAAAAATGATGGTTTTTTACCTTCTACAAGTTTTAATAGCCCGAGTTTGCTGCATTTTTTCAAAGAAGGCGGTTCATGTGTTTCCTTTTCTTCCCAATTGTGATACCATAGACTTATTGTTGCTTTCGCTGGTGTTGTTTGGACTTATTGGGCTGCTGCTACGGCTGCTGTTGCTGCTGTTGGCACAGGTACTCCAAACGAGATGGGCTGCTGCTACTGCTGCTGTTGTTGTTGGCACAGATACTCCAAAGATACTCTGGTTGCTGCTGCTTGGGCTGCTGTTGTTGCTGATATCTGTCTTCTTGCTAGCGTCTTCTTGCTTGTTAGCGTCTTGACTGGCGTTTTGTGCTTGGTCTTGCTTTTTTATATCATCGTTAGCTTGCTTCTTCTCTTCCGGGGGTCATTTTGACATATGTTAATCTTTCCGTGGTAACGGCTCTTGTTTATCTTTTTCAAAAACGGATGTAGTAGTGGTGTTTCTTCGTTCAAGTAGCGATTTTGGTAGAGAGCGTAAACGGTTTGACTGACCAAATCTGGACGATCAAATTCACGCATAAGTGTAGGGTCTTTATCGATAAGTTTTTCGATATATAATTTGAAGAATTTATGCATTTCAAAAACCATATCATCTCTTGATTTTTTCTTTTTGTCTATGCTTTCCAGCAGAGCATGAATGCTGATGTTATCATTCATGTATGCTTCTTCTACAGTTTTGAATGCCCTGTCATCATCAAAAAATTGGATTTTTGCTTTTTTAAGCCTCTCTCTTAGTTTTAATACATCTTCGCTTCTCTATAGAATTTGAAGTAATTCATCTTTCCTTTTACTCAAAAATAAAAGATCGATGAATTCGTCTACATGTAGTAGTTTACATGATTCCATGATGAAAGACAACACGCATTGACTGAGAAGCGGAAGTTTATTTTTATTGCCTGTAGTTTTCGTACAACTTCTGCAATTAATTTACGCTTCAAAAATAACTTTTAAAAAGGAATTTTTTCGTCCATACATTTTTGAATGAATAAATTACAATAATTATCAATACCAGTTGAATAATCATTTTTTGATTTTTTAAATTGAATTATCTTTTCACAAAGATTATGGTAGTAAATTGGCTCTTGATTTTCGTCTTGTTCTTCGAGATATAATTGTAGAGAATCCCGATATTCCTTGCATTTTTCATCCAGTATTTTCCATTTATCTAATGTGTCCGTTTTTTCGTCTTCAAAAATAGGTAGAATTTTGGCAAATTTTTCTTTTTTTTCACTGTTCATACACTGTTCATATAAATGATCAATGATATCGCAACCAGTTGTATGATTTGTGAAAGGGACATTCAACTGTCTTGAAGCCATTTTTGCTTGGTGTTTTGCAGGAGTATTGTACCCTATATTTATAGTACGATGTTGGTGAAATGTCTTTGGCGTTTTCAGTCCGGTGATGAATTATATGAAGAAATTGATTATCAAGATTTTTTGGATTTAATTGACGATTATTTTGTATTTTCGTTTTCATTTGATTTTATTGATAAATATATCGTTACAAATGAGACGGTAGTAAAATGGTTATGGGATTGTACAGCAGTTGAAGAAGCAAGAAATTTAAATTTAAAGCCCCATTAAACTAATTTTTTAAACTAATTATATATAAATAGGTAAGCTTTTTCTTTTAAAAAATCAAAATCAGTTGGTCATGGCTCAAACAGTAAAAATAAAATGGTATTTTAAAAATGGAAAAGGAGAGACAACAGGTAGAAATGGGTGATTTTTTCAGGAGAATTCAAAGTATGTGACCATATTTAGTTTTTGCAAGGGGTGCAGTCCAAGAAGTTTATATTTTTGAGAAGAAAAAAATTGGACTATTTAAAAGACAAGTACATTAGTTGTGCTTTTAGAACGAACCCTGAATTGTACAAATTGCGCATTGATTATGAATACTGCGAATATTGAATTCCTTAGGGACGATGACTTGTTGGTCAGACTGAATTTGACTAGCAGGAGATTTCACGTTATTATTATATGTTCACGAACAGAAATTTGGGAGAAATTTAAGTCTCTTTATTTTCCCGGGTTTGGAGAAAACAGCGCGTTAGGGAAAGCAGTTGTTATTAAAGGGGCTGATGTAGTTAAAGGAATTTGGAAAGAACTTCATTTTAAAGATTGGTTTGAAATCGGAGAAGACAAAGCTTCTGCTACTTATGCTGATACAATAATCGTGAGAAATGGAGATACAATTTTTCGATAGTAGAAATACATGTACGACTCATATTAAATATATAGAGTATTCAAAATTTTTGTGTTTATTGGTGAAAGTAGACGATGCAAGACTTCGTAGTAGGTATTTTATCGGTGGAAAAAACAATTGGCGTTTTGAGACCATTATTAATACAAAAGAGTTGTGTGATAAGTTTTATGATGTGTGTGTTACTGAGGGATTGTTTAAGAGCATGACAGAGGAACTTTTAGCTAAACGATTTTCCAAAATAGCTCTTAGAAAAGTAACTACGGAGTTATTTTGCTGCGTGCCAATATATTTCTATATATTTCGCGCAGTAAAGCTACCCAAGTGTCACCCGCTGACATCACAAAATGCGGCGCCGACTGCATCCAAGTCTGCGTGGGAAAGAACAACATGGCCCCATTTCACGAACTTTGAGGAGCAATCTCACCTTTACTATAAACATTTGGACCAAAATATTTTAAGAACAATCTAATAAAGTTATGATCTTTTATATAAACCACACTTCTTTTGGGACAGGAGTTCCCCTTTAAATAAGTATCAATGGAAGTTTAACACAAAACAAAAGAGTTATAGACATACGTGTATGCAATGACAATATCTTCAGACTACAGATACGGCTTGGCTACGTAATTTGTTTGCTTGACCTTTGGATATACCGGGGCCATCAGCATTTCTAAGAATTTCTTCTCTTTTCCTGTTGGAAAAAGAAAAAAAGTTGGCTAATTCACTTCATTGCATTGAAAACTAGCGCCAAAAACGATTAGTGCATACCTTTGCCTGTCTTCTTGTTTGTTTGCCTTTGCTGTCAAAGCCAATCTGTGAAATGCAACAAACGGAGTGATTCCATTACTCTTGATAATCCGTAGATGCATCTTAAAAATATCAATAAATCTACAAATGTAAAGAAGACATATAAAAACTATCGTACATTGCAAGTGCTTTAATACGCTTTACAGAATGCATATAAACTAGCAAAATATGGGAATATCTCGACTTTCGCGACATCCAGTCTGGCTGATAGAAATGCACAATGCCTTGTGTATCGAACAAAAAGCATCGATTGCTGCAGTGTGCCCAGAAAACAATCACAAGTTGCAGGCTCTTCCACATTTTTTTTTATGAAGGGAAACAGACCATTTATTCCTGTATAAAATATCAGTGATATTTACACACTCCCTAATAGCTTCGGATGGTCACTGGACAATGTCACAGAGTAAAGATATACAGAGAGTTTACTCTGTGTCGGCGCCTTTGATGTTTGTGTCCCCCTGCTGACGTGACTCC
>JAODVM010412254.1:0-10354 GCA_025400095.1 Phenganax marumi
GTCACGTCAGCAGGGGGACACAAACATCAAAGGCGCCGACACAGAGTAAACTCTCTGTATATCTTTACTCTGTGTCCAAATGGAGGTAGCGTTCCAGTGTTTTAGTTCAATGGTCCGGACACCCGGACACCCACGGCTTCCCAAGCATCTGAATTACGCGCAAAGTAGAATCGAGATTGTCGAGTAATGTAGCCAACTTGTAGCTCAATTTGAAACTTAAGTTGATTCCTCTACAGATTTACGCGCTGTAATTGGCTAAATGTGCCGGGCTAGCGACACTATACACAGCAATATTGTGTAGGGCCAGTCAGGGCGCTATAAAACACTGGGACAATGTAATAAAATTACTGTAGCTCATTGCGAAGGGACCACCACAACAATAAAAATCAAATGCTGATCGCCCTTTGAAGACAGCACGCGTTACACACAGTATCTAAAAACAACAAGTATATTAGACCTGTTCAAACGGCAGCAAGAGTTAAAGTTTAAGCAGACAGTTTTCCATGATCTTCTGGATCTTGGTCGAACCAAAGCCAGATACAAGCGGTCCTACGAGCACTTTGGTCCCACATCTCTGGACATGTTGGGTGTGTGTGTAAACTTTATTTAAAGAAGTTAGTTTTTATCAATGATACGTTGATTTTCACGAGGGCCATCCAACTTAAAAAGTACAATTCTAAAGGCAAATAAAGCCCGGTTCAAACGTGGAACTTTTCATGCGCGAAATCGAATGGACATGAACCTAAACAGAGAATTTTGCTCCTTATAGCATTAGGTTCGGCACATGAAAAGTTCGACGTCTAAACCGGGCCTAAGAACAAATAAACAAACAAAACCAAGCCGGTTGCTGGCCGTCGCACAACGTTTCAAATCATATAGAACAACAGTTTGTTATCAACACCAGGCTTTAAAGGCTTTTTGAGAAGACCTACTACACCCGGTAAATTATAGCAGCCCAGCTCTGTCGCACCACTGCAGCTCGCAAAGACGAGTTTGATAAGGTTTTGGCATTTTGGACACGAAATGTCGATTGCTTCAGGGGCAAGTACGGTGAAACAGCCAATCAGAGGCCAACCGGTCGCGACCTCACCACAGCATGAGAAAGCTGTGTCTTTAAAACGTTCACTCACGTTTTGAAGGAAGTCTTTATGTTTTCGTATAGATGTTAGAATATTAGCTGCAAATAAGATTGCCATCAAAAAGAAAAGTTGAGTGAGAGTATAGCTATCAAGCCGAGTTGACTTGTAGAAAGTTGACGCAAATCAAGGATGGCTGAATTTCAAGAAATTAGTATTGTCATAGAACGGTAAGACACTTATGCAGAACCAGTTCTTTAGGTTTTGGGATTTTGGCTTTGACGCGGAATCGATCGCTTGAATATGCACGTTTTATTGACCAATTGGGGCGGGTATAGTGAAACAGCCAATCAGAGGCCAACTGGGAAAAGCAAGGTTGCCGGATGGATTGCAATAAAGCGATGACCGCTCACAAAATGACAAAACCAGTGGACAAAACCCACACACAACCAACTAGTCAACTACACACTACAACCATGAGAATTATAAAGAAGTGTCTTTAAAAAGTTCACTCACTACTTGAAGCAAGTCTCTGCAGTCTTCGTACAAATATTATTAGCAAACAACATTGCCATTAAAAGAAAAATTGAGTTGGAGCACAGATATCAAGCAGAAATTAATTTGTAAAAAGTTGACGCATATCAAGGATGGCTGAATTTCGAGAAATTAGTGTTGTCATAGAACGGTAAGGCACTTATGTACAGCATGGGCTTATTTTGTTTATTACTACCTTACTGCATCTGGCAGCAATACTTTACTTATTTGGTATTTAATGCATCTACAACAAACCGTTGCGAGTAGTACTGTACATGCAAGACATCAAACAGGACCAGTGCCCAACACTGTAAAACATTATAAAACGAATAGCGTATACTTCCATAAAGCCAGGAAATTTTCTTATTAATCATATAAATGCGAAGCGTAAAACATGTCCCAGTTTTTCACTAATATGGGAAATGTTCTGGTAATTATGTGACTTGCCCGAATTCGACTACCTGGTAAACGCTTTTTGCTAGATTAAATCGTTAATTGATAACATGGCGAATAATCCAACTCTGTTATAAGAATAAAGTATGACTTTATGAAGTTACCAGCGGGAGGCCAGAGACAGCATTAGGAATAGTCAAATCTCAACCTCTATATATTGACGAGTAGATATCGAGAAACTACCACGACAAACGTAGCCAATCAGAAAACAGTATTTGGAGTAGAATAGCAGTGAATCTACCTACTAAGGTCATTTACACACTGTATATAGAGTATTTAGTAAGCGCTGTTCTTCAAGTTGTGCAATATTGTGGGCAGCTCAGTTTAATATCATAAATGAGTACGCGCGCTGTTTTACGTATGATTTGCTGGTGCATGGACGGCGTAATCAATCGGGTGAAACAAACAAATCTCTATTATTAAATTCGCTCACGATTCCAACGCGTGTTACGTTGACAAATCCAATATCAAAGCTAAAACACTTCCGGAATTTCTAAGCACTTCTGAATATATTTAAACCATAAATCCGAAGTTAGTGTTGTCAAGGAAACATCAAACCTGTGCAAACCGCCAAATATCATCATGTTTGTCAATGAAAAGGGGGATTCCCCAACAGCCATTAATATTCTAGGAGATGCAACGTGTTTTCTACCTTTGTGGATGATGATTCTGTACATTCAAGTCGTCACAAAAACAGTTCGAGTACATAAATTGGATAAAACAAATCGCAGTTGACGAATTGCGCAGAACCTTACCCAGAACCTTAAACACGGGGACCCTGGGTACGAGGTTGACCAAAGGCAGATACACGCGGTCCTACAAGCACTTTGGTCCCACATCTCTAGAAAGGTTGTGTGTGTGTGTGTAATTTCTATTTGAAGACGTTAGTTTGATCAATGACGTGTTGATTTTCACGAGAGCCGTCCAGCTTAAAAGTACCATTCTTAAGGCAAAAAAGAAAAATAAACAAACAAACCAAGCAGGTTGCTGGCTGTCGCACGCGCCACTGAAGCACGCATCCACGCAGTCGATGACTTGAATGAGATGTATCACCCCCCATTGACTGCATACGCCATGCTTCTCTGTGATTGGCTGATTGAGTTTGGGGGGACGAAACTAATGTAAACGCTGTGTAAACGAGAGGGTGCTGCAAGCACATTGCCGCTGTTTGTAATGCTTTAGAAGATTTCAGCCGACTATTCTTGACAAACGACGACAAAGTTGCATGTATTCAGAAATCCTGTAAGAATCCGCTGTAGCCATATTTTGAGTAACTTTGGTTTAGCGATAGGTAACGATAAAACCTGATGCCCTAGCCAGGTTTGGCGCGATTAGTGCAATAAGGACTGGCGCAACTGTTCACCATACAGATTAGATACGGGATCTAACGTTTTATTTTAAGTTCGTTCGTCTATTCTCGCAGTACTGTATTTGTCGGGAATGTCATATGGTTTGTTTTGCTCCCCAAACTCAACCAGCCAATCACTGAGAAGCATGACGTATACAGTCGATGGGAGGTGATACATTCTCACTAGCTGAATATGCACGTCTTATTGACCAATTGCGGGCAAGTATAGCAAACAGCCAAACAGAGGCCAACCGGAAAAAGCAATGACCACTGGACTACCCAAGCTGTCCTGAGTACACAAACATTATAAAGAGGTATCTTCATAAAGTTCACTCACTTCTTGAAGCAAGTCTTTGTGGTTTTCGTATAAATACTATAGCAAATACAATTGCCATAAAAGAAAACTTCCGTGGGAGCATAGATATCAAGCAGAATTGATTTGTAGAAAATTGACGCAAATCAAGAATGGCTGAATTTCAAGAAATCAGTTTCGTCATAGAACGGTAAGTCACTTACGTACAGCTATTCTTTATGAAAGACAAAACAATGCTGCGCTAATTTTGATGATTACTACCTTACTGATTTGGTAGCAATACCTTACTTATTTGGTATTCAGCGCATCTCCAATAACACCGTTGCAAGTAGTACTGTACATAGAAGACATCAAACAGGACCTGCGTCGTTGCAAAACATACACTAGCACGATATAGCAACTTCATTGATCGTTGTAGTGCTCAACATTACCAAACATTATAAACCGAATAGAGTATACTTCAATAAAGCCAGGAAATTTTCTTGTTAATCGTATAGATGAGAAGTGTAAACAAGTCCCAGTTTTTAGCTAATATGGGGAATTTTCTGATAAAAAGAGTTAAATTATGCGCCATGTTATCAATTAACCAGTTTCATAAAGTTTTGGAGTTTTGGTTGTTAAAAGAACGCGAAGTTGATCGCTTGAATATGCACGTCTTGTTGACCAATTGGGGCACGTGTAGTGAAACAGCCAATCAGAGGCAAACAGGCGCGCTGAGTGACGTCTCATACAAAACGTCAACCGAGGAAACGACACAACGCGCCGCGCTGCGTGCAACCAACTACAGCGCTAAACTATGAGAGGTATTTACAGAGAGGTATTTTTAAAAAGTTCACTCAGTACTTGAAGCAAGTCTTTGTGGTCTTCGTATAAATATAAGCAAACAACATTGTCATCAAAAGAAAAGTTGAGTGACAGCGTAGATATCAAGCAGAATTGATTTGTAGAAAATTGACGCAAATTAAGGATGGCTGAATTTCAAGAAATTAGTATTGTCATAGAACGGTAAGACACGTATGTAGAGGTGTTCTTTATGTAAGTCAAAATAATGCTGCGCTGATTTTGTTTATTACGACCTAACTGCATGATTTAGTGGCAATACCTTAGTTATGGGTAGGCAGCTCAGTGACGTGAGTATGCATGCTATTTGAGTATACATGCTACTTTCTGTATGACTTACCTCTCAATCAAGTGAAACAAACAAATCTCTATCATTAAAGGCCATTTTCCACTACAACCGTTTTGCACGCGCGGGCGGAGCGCACAGTTTTGAAAATGCTCTGCTGTTGTCAGTAGACGCTTGGTCTTGCGTGCACGCCAGGAAAGTTAAAGTAATTCAACTTTCTCCGCGTGTACCATAGGCGGCTCAAAATTGCTTGTTTGTTTAGGTTAAATAAATCGATTTTGTACATAAAAATCATTTCATAGCTGACGGAAGCTGGTGGCTTTAATATTTGTCTCGCGATGGTCCGTCGCGAGAGCGCAACGTTCCTGTAAACGCTCAGACACACCGAACGTGAGGTCCGTGAAGTCGACTTTCATTAACGGATAACTTTGATTCTAGTTGAGATTTTCCAGATATTTAAAGGCAATATTATGATATTTTTAGTTCTTTAGTCCAAATTTCTTTTAAAATTTTCTTCCATGGATAGATTTATTCGCTTTCAAAATATGAAAAATTGCGTCACGTTGTCGAATCGCGTCCGGGCCTTAATATGATCAGCTTAAGTATTACACGAACGTCGCGCGAGATAGAACCGACCATCGCGCGACAAATATTAAAACCACCAGCTTCCGCCAGCTATGAAAGGATTATTATGTATAAAATCGATTTATTTAATCTAAACAAACAAGCAATTTTGGGCCGCCTATGCTCTTACCGACAATAATCATAACCAACCTCATCAAGTCGTGAACTTAACATACACTTATAGTGACTGGACTTTGTGAATAAATGTTGGTAAAGATGTTGAGGCATTTCACCTGATTAATAGTGATTATCTATTGATTTTAATTAACACGAAAGATTGACAAATCAGTATTGCTTTGCATGAAAAGTCTCGCTGGTAGAAAAGACTTATATATAAATCCATGCAGCAAAGTTCACATGATGATTCACAGTGATCGATATTAGAATGTGTACAACAACCCTCCGAAGAATTTTTTACAGCATGTCTATCTATGTTTTTCCCGCTTTCAGAAGTATTCTCGAGAATTGTCAGACAACTCTCAACCGTATGACGAATTTAAAGAAGGTAAGTAATTTGTAGCTTGCATATAATCTCATTTATTCTCCTGTACTTGGGGGAAGTAAAGAATGATCAGAAGAAAACTACAGTCAAGTATGTCTTTTTCGTTATTATTTGAACAAAATACAAGCTACAAACTGTGGGTGCAGAAGTTACTTCAGTGCAGACCCTAAAAGGCTCAGATACAAATCATTGAAAAACAACAATATGTGTATTAGTTTAAGGGCACATCAAGTGTATTTATTACAGCAAAACTTTCGGTCCGTTAACCCAGACCTTCGTCAGTGCAACTGATGAGTTTGTAGATATTTTACAGCGATTCGTCGGCTTCGACATTTTATTTCATACTCATATTTTGAATAACTTGTGTTCGGTAATCAGCCGTAACAGTGATTTAAGCTCCGCCTAATTTCTCTCCTCGTTGCTTTTGAGGAATGTTTCCACCAACTTCATTTGTTTTTGTTTTATGCTTCGTTTCTTGCTACAGACTTTTGTGTTTTTCTAATTTGCTTTTCATAGCCAAATAGCCAATGCTTCCTTTTTTGCGTCTTGCATGTTTTTTAAACTTTATAACCCGGAAAGTAGACATACTTCGTGAAATATGTTTTCCAAATTGTTGCTATATAGTTCTTTAAATCGTTCTATCACCACTAATAGGCTGTCTTTTGATATGAGTAGCTGACCGAAAGTCTTGCTGCGATGATTTATTGTGTGTTTAGGTCACCGAGCAAAATATCTGTCTAATTATTATGCAATTTTAGGCGCATTTTCTTTGCTGTATTATCCGACTTATATTGGATGTGAAAGTTTAGAAATTTGTGTGGAAGATAAGACATATGTGATCTTTCATTTAAGCCCATGTTGTTCGCAACACTGACTACTCCTTTAAGAAGTATTCAGGTTATTCAATTGTGTATATGTGCATAGCATTTTAAAGTTATACATCTGTGCATAGTTACTCTCTTGTGCACTTTGAGATTAGATTAGTACTCTGGTATTGTTACTTATTCGTTTGAAAAATCAGCGTATTCTTTACTATATTCCAGATGGTCAAAAGCAAGCACAGAGACTCGCAGAAAACAAAACAAAGGAGAGTGCCAATTTGCGAAAGTTGATAAAACGATGAAACTTCCCCAGACTTTTCCAGTACATTTATTGTCGATTTCAGCTCACTTTTCACCGAAATATTAGTAACTTTTTTGCATAATATTGAGCATTTGATTGGCTGCTTTTTGTAAGCAACCAATCAGAGACTTTGTTTACAAACCTGTTTCTGAATATCATTATGAACACTTGAACTTCGAAAAGAACTTGCGAAGTTCGTAACAAAGTCGGAATATTGCAATGAAAAGTGAGCTATAATCGACTGTTATGTCATATTTTAATTAACCTTGGATGTTTTTGCCTTGCCTTTTCAAAATTTTCAATGTTTTTTTCAAAGGCAAAGATATCTAGTGCTACGCAAGCATTGTTTTTTACTATCTAGCTATTTTTACACTATTTTTGTACTTATCTTATTTAAAAAACTATAGTTCCCCGAGAGTTGCCCTAGTTAAAAACTTGCCTCCTAACTGCTGGCGAAACCAGTGCCTTCCTATATGGCATCGTACGTTAGTGTGCGAAACTGTTTCCTATATTGCAAAATGCATTAGCCATGTCTGAACAGCGTTCTTACTTTTAAGGAAATTTCCTTAAACTAAGGAATATTCGACCTTTTTCAACTTTTTTAATAAATTGTTTGAGGAGTTATATATTTTAAGGAAATTCCACGGAAATCTGCATTTTATATGAAATATTTACTTTTTTTTAACAAAACTACACAAATCATGAAAATTGAACAAAAGGTGACAACAAGTAAAAATTGTTGTCATTACTTATTAGTTTATTACAATGAGTCTGACTGATTAGTAACATGTGTTCGCTCTTTTTTGTAGTATGTATTAATCAATCACTGGTTTTTTTCAACTCTTCTGAACTTCTGTGATAAGCTTTCGAACCTGACTGGCAGTGATACTGCTTTTCACATTTTTAACCATGCACATAAAATCTTCATCCAATTCTACTTGGCGCTCATATATATTAATTCATCTTAGTCCACCCATACTTACCCGTTTGGATGGTTGGGTGCTGCCCTAGCTGACCCAGGGGTAGCCTGGCACATGAACTATTACTTGAACTCAGATACAGATCCACAAGGCGTCTTGAGCCGACCACCTCTCTTCAACAAAAAACAGCTAACACCCTCAAACCAATAAATTGGTGGAAGAGAGACAGATGCAAGACAATGCTGGAGGTGACAAGCAAAAAAATCAAGTAAACGCAAACTAATACCACGAAAACTATAGATCCGACCAGAATCCTGAAGTGTGTGCGGTTTGCCGTCGATAATTAGGCAATAATGTCCGGCAACGCGCAGGCACATGGTACCAAACCCAACGATCACGAAACATTTTGACGTCACGACACGGGTTCCTAAGCTGTCAGTTATCTTTACCTATTGCATAACCTTATTAAAATTTTAGTGTCAATTTGAGTAATATAAATAAAGAGTGAGAATAACAAAATCAATTTTTTCGGCCTTTTTACACAAGTTAGCAGGCATCATATTTCTGGGAACCAGGCTCGGTCATGGTTTTAATTTTTAGTCAATCTAAGAAATTTTGTCATAGTACAAAACAAGGACCGGACTCGTGGATACGTAGGACGCATGGACTCGTGGGAACGTGCTCGCCGGAAGATTATAATGAAGCTCACATATTTTATATAACAATAACCACTGTTCTAGTTGTTTCATAGTCAAAATTCTTTAGAATACGATTTCGTAGTACAATCGAACATTAAACTAGACATATTTTCGTAGTATTAGCTTAGCATTCGCATTACAAAATTTTAACGAGCGACGGCTTAATCAGCAACAAGAAATGTGCTTATGTTACATCCCATTCTTCATCCACCACTCATGATATTTTACACGCGACACAGGACGTAAATTGATATTCCTTTCGGAAAAAGCATTAGGAAAGGTGTTCACCTCGCGTTGTTACTTTGTTCGTACATTTCAGTCATCTCTTCATCAATAAAAATGATCTTTGCGTCCAAACAAGACCTACTATGTTTGATAAAACATGTGCAATGCAATCTACTTTTGTAACTGTTAAGTTTTTGGTCTTTTACTTAAAATCGGCATCCAATGATTGACATTTGAACTTCTGTTTGTGATCCAGGTGCATCTACCCTTCAACAGAACAGCTATCTAACAAAAACTGTAATTAACTAAGCTTTAATTTGGCTAAAAGTCACTGATGAAAGTCCCAGTTCTGCTCGAATTAGGCGCCAATGCATATCAAGCAATCGGAATCGTAGATCAGTTGGGATTTGAACGAGAAATGGTAGACAAGTAAGTTGCACACGTTGCGCACAACTAGTTCTGCAGTGAAAGTGTACGTTACTAGGTTGTAAAATAAGCACATTTCTTGCTGAGATTCAAATACCACCGCAACAAGCAATCATCCTTTCTTAAGCCCTCGCTTGTTGATGAATCCCAAAAATTTAGTAGCGCGAATGCTACGTTAATACGAAGAATAATATGTCTAGTTTAAAGTTCGATTGTACTATGGAATCGTATTCTAAAGATTTTTGCCTATGAAACAACTAGAATATTGGTTGTGGTAATATTGTTATATAAAATATGTGGACTTCATATAATCTTCTGGTGAGCGCTTGTCCACGAGTCCAGTCCTTGTTTTGTACCATGCCAGGAATTCTACACTGAACGCTAAATCTATGGGATAATGAGATTAAATATCCGAACAACAGGATGTGAGAGCCCCAGTTGAGAACCAAGGTTCAGAATTTTTGAAATTCGAACCGCATTGGAAGGAGAGGGAGTGTTCTCGATACAACTAAACAAAAGCAATCAGTTTATTATATTTTTATCTTTTGAAATCTTCATCTCGTTCTTATGATGTTTACTGGTGTAGCATTTTGAAGTTGGTGAGTATTGATCGATTATATCATCATACATTGAGCAGCAATGTACAGAAATGTTCACCTTACGTCTTCGGAATCGGAATGTGCCTACAAGAGCAATATTTGAACAACGTAGTCAGAATATATAAACTATGTTTGTAATTTATTGTTGCTATCTGATATTTATGTCTAGTGAAGGCTTCGTGGATGTGATACACTGAAAATATTTGTCTTATATATGTGTATAAATATGCAGACTATATGTATACATTTATATGGACGTATAAACTAGGTTACCCACAGGGTAGGAAATGCTGCTTGAGCGTAAGTGGTCCAAGATGCAACGCAAAAATGTTAACAAATAAAAACAAATACAGCGGTTATGGAAAATATGTATTTGTAACCTAGTATT
>JAODVM010412265.1:0-10353 GCA_025400095.1 Phenganax marumi
GATATGGTCAGGACTTTACATTTAGATGTGTTGTAGTTGATATTAGACTTCTTACTCCAATCGTCAGCGTATGTTAGTAGTGTGAAAGTGACAATTCTACCCCCACCCTCTGCCCCCCTCACCATCGAGGACACTTCGTAATAGTAAAATATACTCAGTCCTCATTTTAGGTTTTGGTCTGTAATAGTAATCTATACTTCAACATTTTTTAAGGGCAGAACTACCCCCTCAGTTTAAAGAAGTATAGATTACTATTACAAGCCTTATTTTACTAATACAAATCACTTTAAAAAATTGAGGGGGCAGAGTATAAAAAATCCAACAAATTTCAATTTTTTTTTAAAAAAATCATTTTTCTCCCACCTAAAAATATAAAGAGCTCCTCTAAGATTTTAAAGTGACACCTTTTATTAAACATGAGCCACTGATATAGCACCTAAAAATTACCCATTTATTTATTAAAAAGTTTTTAAAACTCACTCGGCAAGAAGAGTTGTAAAAACTTCTGAAACAGTTTTGTATAAAAAAGTTCAAGACCTTACTTAACAATCACACTCTTTATCATCATGATAATTTTTTTATGTTCTTTAAAATCTTTAGAAATATCGTCTTGAAGTATAATCCTCCAATGACCATAAGCCCAAGTATGAATTCCATCGGAACGAGTGAATCTTTTATCATCCAAACTATTTAAAGCTGTTTTTAATATTTCTTGAGAGTAAACCTCATGATTTATACTTCTAAAAACATGTACAAATTTTCTTTTCTCCTCTTCTTCAAACAAACAAGATATATATTCTTCATGGGTTAAATGATGTTTTATCGTAGCTTTAGAGATGCCTTTGCACACTTTTTTCTCTTCATCATTTTCTAAAAGAAGACTATAACATTTAGGTCTTAAACCTATAAATTCTTGAATTATATTCTCCCCCATTTCATCTTTCATCTTTCCTAGAACCATTTTATTGATATTTGGTTTTATATTAAATTTATTATTTTCTGGAAAGTTACTTGTGTCAAAATATTTTTCTAAATCTGGGGAGATATCTTTATAAAAATCTTCTGTTTTTATCTCTACGATAAGACTGTCAGTATCACTCATTAAAAGGTTATTTTATCTTTATATTTTTTTAAAAGGAAATTATAAAAGAACTTAAATAATAAAGCTTTTGATATATCTAAAACAGCTATCCCGATGTAGATGGGTTTATTTAAAAGAACTTCATCTTTATGATGAAGAAGAATAGCTAGATTTTCACTTATAATTTTATGATCTTTTAAACTTGATTTTTGTGTTTGATTTTCAAAAGTTTTAGAGTTAGAGATTAATTTTACATTGACTCTATTTCTTACATTTTCTATCGTTTTCCCATAGACAGAGTTATTTAAAAGTTTAAAGAAAGCTTTATCTGAATTATTTTTAGAACTCATTCTAAGTTTTGTATTTTTTTCTATAAAACTTTTCATCCATGTTGACTCCTTAAACTTAATGCCTTGCTGAATTTTTAAAAGTTTTAGTCCAATCTCTAAATAAGTTTTTAAAGCAAAATAATGTATCCAATAAGAATACTTATTCTCTAAGCTTCCTAAGAGTTTTTTTCCACTTGTGGGGGCTAGAGGAAGATTATTAAAATAGTCGTGTAATTCTTTAGGAACTTCAAGATCGACTTGAAGAAAACAACCTCGATTATTTTTTCCTGTAAAGTCTTCTAACCAATGACTTATTTCTTCTTGAGACATCCAATCCAAGTCTTTAAAAGGTTGAAGAAAACTCATTGCTGTTCCATATTGATTGTTCATATCCAAATAAATAATATAGACAGACTCTTTTTTTGGATCATAGTTCTTCATATACTTATGATTTGCTCTACTGTATTTTTTAGAGATAACACTCACTCCTCCTCGTTTCGCTTCTTCCAAACACAAATGCATATTAAGATCTTGAATTTGTTCTAAATTAATTTGAGATTCTTTTAACATACTATCCCAAGCTAGACCTGGAGCAGAGAAGTACCAACAAGGGTCTAACTTTTGATTTTTTAAACTCGTGTTTCTATAATTTTCTAGTACATCAGCTAAATGAGCAAGATCCGTTAAAAGATAAAGTTTTTGATAATCATTTAAATTTTTACATTTAGATTTTTTCCAAATCTTTTGAGCATAATCGTATTCTTTTTCTGAAATAGATTTTTGTTTAAGAATACTATAAAACTCTTTTTGGGGGGTAAAGATGTATTTTGTAATTTTTTTTCATCATCAATATAGTCGTAGGGATAAACACCTTTTTGAGTTAAAAAGCTCCAATTTTTAGGAAATAATTCTTTTAAAATAACTCGATCTTCATCTCGAAGATTTTTTGTTAAAGTATCTAAAGCACTACTTTGATGTCTAAAACTATCTAAAAATCTAAGTTCTCTTTTAACTTGAACATTTTCAAAAACTCCATTTTGTTTTTCCTCTAATCTTTGTTCTACCACTATTTCTTTAGAAAAACTTATAAAGTTTTCTGTATTTTTAGCAATACATCTTAAATCAGATTTATCATAACCTAGTTCACCTACAAAAAAATGAGAGTCATACTTACTCATATTATGAGCAAAAATAGGATAGAAATTCCCCATTTTTCTAACATTTAAATTACAACTTTCATGAGCGGCTCCTCGATAAATTCCTGTAAAATGATCATGATCTCTTACTTTTTTATCTTTTTCTTTAAATGTTTTCTCACAATAAATACAAGTTTCTTCTGAAGCAAACTTCTTCTCTACTTCTTCTGTTCTTATCAAGTTTATTTTTTTCTTCTCGACTTGATTATAGATTTTCCTAACAATTTCTTCTAAGTCTTGAACAAAACTAAGACTAAGATTTTCAGTATCTAAGGCAGTTTTTATGACATGAAAATTTTTTAAATTATATATTTTCTTAACCTCCTCTGAAAAAGTAACAAGGATGCCATAAGCAGAAGGTTCATGTTTTTGATAATTAGTCGTATATTTTCCTTTTTTCTCCTGAACTTTTTTGGTGAAACACTCAAAATCATACACGATAGAGAAAGGAATTTTATTCATTTTCATAGAATTCTTAAAGTAAATTTTATCTTGATTAGGCATTTTAACTTGACAAGGTTCATGAGTTCCACAAATCTTTTTATGAGATTAAAATTTTTTCTTAGAGAAAGGATTAATACAATAATCACAAACTTCGATAGCTCCATCATGATTAGAGATACTCTTAGAACATAGTCGACTCATATTTTTTATCACTGAAAAATGTTTATTCTCTAGTCTTAAAAGTCTTACATTAACTTCTTGATTTCTACTTTTTCTTATAAGTTTTATTCCAGAAGTCTTTCCATGAACGAATACATTTACTCCTACATGAGGGTTATTGATCTCAAATTGGTTAATGTCTTTCATCTCTGTAGGAAAATTAACTTTACTCCAATCGAGTTCTAAACTTTTCTCTTTCAAAAAGTTTGTAATTTTTCCAGGTTCTTTAGCATTATTGTTTCCAAATAAAGCTATACAAACAGCCCATTTAAAACACTCATCGTCATCATTTTTAGGATTGACGATGGCCTTTTTTAAAGCGATCCATCAAGGTAAAGGTGCAAATCCATGAGACTTTAATGGGTTCCATTTTATATCATGAACTTCTAAACATTCTATATCACCAAGTCTCCATCCTGATCCTTCTTTTTGATATTTTGCGAGAGAATTTAATATTTTATCACACATTTCATGATAAACAAGTTCTAAATTAGAACGTGGGAGGAGAACAAAATAATTAGATTTAAAGTTAGCTCTTTTTAATTTTGTCTGAGAAGGATCATGAAAATTGGGGTTTTTCATAGTACAAATGACTCTGATTTGAACTTTCTTATCGACTAGATTCTTAAACAAAAACAAAACAGTATTTCTACATTGTTCTAAGTAAGTTAAAATATAAATTCGGTTCAGTTTTGGATTTTGATCTGAGTAAATAAAAAAAACATTAAGAGAGTTTTTAAAAACATGTTTTCTCTCTTCGTAGACAAGTAGCTCTTCCTGACTTTCCCCATGAGGATGAAGAAATCTGTTTATATCATTAAATTTTACAAATTGTCTCATTCCATGAATATTCTTCTTCTTTTTGAGACGAATATCTTTTATTTTTTCATTCAACAATTTTCTTTCTAAGGTAAATCTCTTATGAGAGTAATTTTTATTATTTTTCTTCTCAAATTCTTGAAGAAACTTGAGCTTTTTTTTTTTAATTTTAAAGTTTTAATTTCTCGAAGTAACTCTCCTTTAAGTTCGTTTAAATAATTATAGATTTCTTTTTTTGTCTTAAAATCTTTTTTTAAAAATTGATTAGCTACTTGAATTGTAGCATCTTTTTTTAATTTAGTTTTTTGTCCTTTTTGCACTCCCATTTATTATAGTGTTTTTTTTAAAAGAAAAAATCATTTTTTTATAAAATGTGAGGGGTAGTAGCCCAACTCGTTTAATAAAAAATTAACTTTTTTAAAAAGATATGATTGAAGATCTTAAATTGAGTCCAAACGAAGAAGATTTAACTTCTTTTAATAATTTGATTAAAGATATTGAGAAGAATTCACTTAGAGGAAAATTAAATTCTCCAAAGGATTTGATTAAAGATCTTGAGGTGGATTTAACTTTTTTTAAAGGATATGATTAAAGATTTTGAGATAAATGTTGAGTTCTTAGATGTTGAGTCAAATTATGATATAAAAGAAGATGTTTTGCTATATATTCATAATTACTTTAAAGGTTTACAAAGTAAGTTAGAGGAGAAGAACTACGATTTAGAAGTAAAAATATTTTAGAAATTATATTAATGATTTGTTGTTGGAGGTTTCTATTACTCTCCACGAGATCTCATAAAAACCTATCTCAGCCCACTAATAGAGAAAAAAAAATGTGTAATTTAAGAAAAATTACACATTTTAAATTATTCTTCCAACCAATGCTCCACCCACTGTTCCTAAAGTACCCATAAAAATATTTTGATACCTTTGCATTTCTGTACTCGGTGTATAAAAATGTAGTAGTTTTGGTTCCGGTGTTTGTTGAGTTTTTACAGCATCAAGGTTTTTTTTAAGAAGAGCTAGGTTTTTGTTTGTGATGAACATGTTTTTGTTGGCGTCGCTTAGTTCTTGACGTAAACGTGCTTCTTTATTTTTTCTTACTATCTCTTTTTCATATCATGCTTCTTTATCTCTTGCTAGCTGTTCCATGGCTAAATTATGTCGATTCATTTCTGCTTCGTATCCAGAATGATTGAGTTTAGAAAATAAGAATCCTGTGCCAGCAAATGCGAACGCGTTGAAGAGTCCTCCTACAATCATGGAAGCCATTTATTATAGGTTTCGAACTTATACTCTTTTTTCTTCTCGATGATATCAAAAAGCAAGTTTTTATTTCTCCACTCCAAATTAAAATACACTTCTAATCCTTCATCCGAGTGAGAATGATGATAGTCTATTATTTCTTGGATGGATTCTTGTATTTCTCGAAGATTATTTTTTAAATCTCTCGTTAAAATTTCTTTAACTTGTAAGGCGTTTGAGAAGTGAATATTAAACGCTATTAAAATCAATAGAACAAGTAAGGAAATAGTTCTCATTTTTCCACGATTTTTCTAAAACTATTATTTTTTAAAGTTGTTTTTTTTCTCGCTTCGCTCACACTCACTTTATTTGTTTTCTTAGTTTATAGTTTTTGTTGCTTGTCTTTCAAAACGTTCACAAAAAGTGATCCGAGCATGACAGCTAAAACGAGTTTTAAAGTTCCTTTTATCGATTGTGGGGTGGCTAGATTTTCTCCCAATAGTTTTTTACTCACCATAGAGACTCCTACAGCTGAGCCTGTGATCATAAATGAATCGAGGGCGAGATTTATATATTTTTTTTGACTCTCTGATAGGTTTGCACTCATTTATTATAAAAGTTGTTTTTTTTTGATTAGTCGAGACTAAGAAATGTTGAAGGAGCTTTAGGCTGCCTAGGTGTCACAACATGCTCCTCGGTGTTAGGGGTGACCATTTTTTTTTTAATTGATAGAACAAACCAAAACAAAGAGCACTTATTCCAAACACACCTACGATGATAAGGGATGAAGGAGTACTCCATGATTTTGACCACCCCCCTTGTTCTAGGACTTTGTTTTGTGTTTCTTCTAGTTTTTTTCTTTTTTGCTTCCTTAGCTTGTCTCGAAATTTGAGCAAGACGTTTTCCAGCTTCTACTCTTTGTGGGTCTTTCTCCTTCTTTTGCGTAGTAATAATATTAGAAGATTGAGTTGTTTCATTTTCTATACTTAAAATAGTCTTATTTTCATCCTCCATTTATTATAGGAGTATTTTAAGTAAAAATTACTCTTTCTATATTTTACTTTGTACTTGCTTCAAAATCGATCAAGTTCGCTTCGGAATTGATGGAGGTTGTTTCAAAATTGTTAAAGTTCGCTTCAGAGTCGTTGTTGATTGTTTCAAGATCACTCGAGTTCGCCTCAGAATTGATGGAAGTTGTTTCAAAATTGATCGAGTCCTCTTCAAAATAAAAAGTAGAAATCTTCAATATTGTTTCTTTTAGTCCAGAACGATTAGAGAAAATTATAACTGAAAACCTTCCATCTCCTATCTCAACTTTATAATTATTAAAATAGTTTTTTCCTTAAGAAGAAAAAGTATCTCTAACATAAATTTAACTTCAGCTTCACTCATTTTGTTATTCATAGTTTTATAAAAAAGAAAATCATTTTTTATGTTTTCTCAACTTGTTGTCTCGACTAAAACGTCTAAAACAGACTCATTACCATAATTTTCACTGCTTGTTTTTAATATTTGAATGTAAAACATGACAACATTATCTACATTTGTTACGTCTTTTAAATAAAACTCGACATTGGGGAGAAATATTTGATAGTCGTTGTAGGATTTCCTTATGAGTTCATTCGGTTTTACGGTGGTCATATCTAAATCGATGATATCTTTTTGATGTTTAGTACCATCTTTCATAAGAGAATATATAGAATATCGAATCGTAAGACTCGAAATGGGATCGTCGTTGTCGAACACATGTTGAATTAAAGTAACTTTTGTTTTATCGTTAAGATAAGGAAGACAAACACTAGAATGACTCGACGGGAATCCACTATTTGAAGGTTTAGGTATGAGCCACGACATACCGCTTAGGGATTGATAATGAAAACTATAAAAAAAACTATTCTTTATAATGTCTAATTTTGTTTTTATTTTATTTATTTCCCCCAAATTAGATACTGCAACACTCCGATTTGTAGTTATAAGTGATTTATTTGCTCTGATATTTGTTTTGTTTGCTTCACTTCTTGTTTTGTTTGTGAGGGAGAGCGTTTCATTCGCTTTAGATCTAATTTTATTTGTATTAATTTGTGCTTCATAGACTTTATTATTTGTTTGTAATTCTTTTATATTTTTCTCAATCTCTGCATTGGGGTTTGGTTTTTCATAGCCAAAGTACAATGCCATTTATTATAAAATAAATTTTGTGAGAATCGTTCCAATCACAAACATAACAAAGGTGATAGTCATACTGCTTTGTGGCTGTACAGGAACTCTCCATGGAACGATGGCCGTTTCATAATCTTTTACTTTTTCCGCTTCACCCACACTCACACTCACTTTGTTCGTCTCGTTTTTGTTCGTTTTTTTTAGATGAGGCTGTTTTTCTGGTGCTTTATTAACATTATTATTCTCACCAAATATCATTTGACTCGTGGCTAGGGTTAAGATATTATTAAAACCTTCTATGGGTTCTTTAATAATAGTTAAATTAGAAGGAATTAGAATAATGCCTGGACTCACAACCATATTCAAAACCACATTGGTGTTTTTTTATAGCCTGTCTCATATTTGAAATCCTAATCGTAAGATCATCTTAAATAATAGTAGCTTTTACTAATTTTCTAAAAACATCTTGGGTTTGAGAAGATTTTGCACATTGATTGACGATGCTCCATCTCGTATTAGCTTGAATTCCTAGAACAGCATAGACGAAACTCTCCACAGCCTGTTGGAGTAGTTTTTGTCCGAGCTCAGTTAAACCATCTGATTTTTTCTTAACAAACCATTTCCAATCCTCATCGCTTTTATTCATTGTTTTATCAACATATTCATAACTAATTCCTAATTGTCCCGTATGATTTTTTGTTATATGTTCGTGAAATCCTCTTACACCTAAAGGATGAGGATTAGCTGCTTCTCTCTTAACAAAATCTAATCTAGCTCTCATATGTTTAAAGTATCTTTTCCAAATTTTCTTTGTAGGGATATTTTTTTTTATAAGTTTTACGTCTCGATCGTCCACATAAGCTTGAAGCTTTTTAGGATATCTAAGAAATCGTTTCATATGATAGTAAAAATAATATCTCGCGATACTAGAAATAATAACTGGCTGGTTGGGTCTAGAAAAATGTTCTAAACTCATTCCAGCTTTATAACTTATAACGTAAGCGGCTACTAAACTCGTAAAGTAAGGATCGTTCAAGTAGTCCAACTTTACTTTTGTAATATCACTCGAGCCGGTCGAGTTCTTCCAAGAGGTCTCTAATTCTTCTAAATTAGAGTTAAAATAATCCTCCTCGTTGACGTATATTTTAAAATGAGTAAACGACGTTGTTTCTTGTTTTTCTAAAACGAGCCCCGTCACAGTACCATAATGATTCCATTAAGCCGGACGCCATTGTCTATCAAAATGTTCATCGAGTTTCTTACTCGTTACTCCAAGATCTCTATACCATGCTTTATTATGTTGAAAAGCATAGGTTCCAATCTCATATCTATAATTTGCTTGGTTATAAGGTTGGTGGAGAACATAATCGATTAATTTTAAAGACTTATCTACACTCGCTTCAAAATAAAATCTAGACACATTCGCATTGGGGTATTTTTTGAAGAATCTTTGCTTCGCCTCCGTTCTATCCCAAGTTTTTATAAGTTTCATGGCTTTGTCATAGTCTTTTCCATAATATCTCTTAAAGTAAGGAAAAAGGACTGGAAAAAGACTTTCTGATGAGATCTCCATTTATTTAAAAAACAAAAAAAAAAACTCCACTCTTTTATAATAAATGGTTAAGTTAACTGTGTTTATCGAGAATGAATCAAAAGAGATTCACTTAGATAGAAATATAAAAATAAATCTTGGGGACAAATTTTTTGTTAAAACGGCTACTATTTTTTGAGACGATAAAAATGTAAAGAAAAACTTTAATGATATGATTTTAGACACCTCGGTAAATGAGAGTGGACAAAACAAGCTCGAGTTTAGTTCTGGTTTTTGGAATCTAAATCAAATAAAGTTAAAACTAAAAGAGTATAAAATAGAACTCGAACAAAACGACCACACCAATAAGTGTAGAATAACGAATAAGAGAAATGGAGAGATTAACCTAAAAAATTTTGGAATCTTGCTTGGATTTGAAAAAGATAAGACTATTCAAGCAAACAAAGAGGTAGAAAGTGAGAAAGAAGTAGACATACATCTAGGGCTAAGATATATTATGTTAAATTGTGATCTTGTGGACAAAACCAAGAATTTTGATACACATGGAAAATTAAGCTCTACTATTGTTACTTTGCCTATCACGACTGAGCAAAGTTTAAATGGATCTATAACACAATATAAAGACATTGAGAGTTCGGTACAAATCCATGAAGGAATTTTTAATATAATAAACTTTAGCATAAGTACAAACACAAATACGAGTCGTATTGGTTCCATATTGCTAGAAATTTACCTTTAATAAAAAATGAAGAATGAGCGAAGCGAAAAAGAGACGAGCAAAAACGAGCGAAGCGAGACGAACGAAGTGAGTGTGAGCATGAATGAAGCGAGTTTTAAAACAGAACAAGAACTTAGAGATTTATATTATGATCCAAAATCGGGTTATCAATCTATAGAGAATCTATATAAAAAAGCGCTCGAGAATGGATTGGATGTAACTAAAAAACAGATAAAAGATTGGTTAAAAACGCAAGACACTTATACGAGATATAAGAGAATTATAAAAAAATATAAAACTCAAAAAACTTATGTTAATGAACTCGCAGAACAATTACAGTTAGATCTCGTGGATATGAGCAAACTAAGATATAAAAACCGAGGCTATCATTGGATTCTCACAAGTGTAGAAATACTTTCTAGATTTGCTTTTGCCATACCTGTAAAAAAGAAGGACACTCAAAACATGACAGAAGCTGTTGAGAAACTACTACAAGAGTTTAAGAACAGGTTTGAAAAATACCCTGATAAAATACAATTTGATGAAGGAAAAGAATTTTACAACATAGGTGTGAAAAATCTACTAGAAAAA
>JAODVM010412276.1:0-26888 GCA_025400095.1 Phenganax marumi
TAAGCGTTGAAACGACAAACGAGACAAAAACGTTTTTGGAAACGCTTGAAAACGGCGCTCGTGTGCACGTAGCCTCATACTTTCGGCCATCTTTGACCACGTTTTTTGACGCCAAGTAGTCCAGATGTATATATGTCAGTGGTCCTAATACGTCAAAGTCAAGTTCTGCAAAACCCCATCGTTTAAAAGTCGTCACCGTGTCTTTAACTTACAACAGGGGCCTCGGGAGGAGCGATTCTCAAACCCTGCGACAAAATACCAGCGAAGTTCGTTGTTCGAGAACCGTGCCAGAGTAGTTTACGATTCGGAAGTTCTTTGAATGGTTTGTATCGTTTCTTTTCGCCTTCACGATCGATTCTAAAGATCTGCAAGATAAGGAGAAAAAAATTATAGTCCGCACCTTTTAATTTGGCACTGCTAGTGTAATCTAAAGCTCCCTGTTATCCCATATTACCACTCCTGCTTGCATCAGATGTACCTCTTGTATCTCCAGACTATAATGCCGGTGAGTTGACGCATGCGTATTGCTCACATATTTTTCAATCATAATATATTCCTCTTCTTGTTTGCTGATTGGCTGAAAAAGTAAAACGAGAAATAACTACGAGATGTCTCATCCAGTTCAGCATTGAGACCAGATAAGAATCAGCAGAACCAATCAAATCTTACTTTAATATGTGTTTTTAATTTTTTGTAGTAGCTATCTAATCGATCTTCACTGTCAGAAGTCTCTTTGATCAAACTGTAAGCGACTTCAATGTCAAGTAAGCTATCCAGCATTTCAACTTTAGTCTAGAACATAAAGAAGCCGTATATCTGACTACAGGCGATTTCAAATTTGCCAAGTATCCAAAATTTACCTCACTGACTAGGAATGAAAAACTGCAGAAATATGTTGGTACTTTTACCTTGATAAGTTCCACGTTATCCAGTAATGGCGGCTTCTTCATGCCAAAGTCGTGAGGAATCAAAGTGTAAAATCTGTTTGAAGCGTCAAGCAAAGCGCTTTTGTTTCCTTTATCTTGAATAAGCTACAAAATCAGTAGACTCCAACATGAAATGAAAGCATGTGTTGAGGATATGTTGTTGTAAGAGGTGAGCTACCTTTTGCGCTTCAGTGAGAACAGAATAAGCATTCTCAATTTGTCTCTTCGAAAGTTTTCCCAACGGCATTTTTTTCAAATCAATCTTAAGAAAAAAACACACAACAAAACTAACAATTTCAAGAATCATTAAACGAAAAACATTTGTATATAATATCAGGTCTACCTCAAATTCCAATAGAGCTTTCTTCATTGATTCAATATCAAAAATCATTCGAACCAATTTCTGCACAGTGAGAGGCAATGTTGATTTACTTCCAGCGAGTATTGCAGACTGAGCTTGAAGATTTTCATCGTCCTAGAAAAAGATAAAAACAAAAAACCAAGTTCTACACAAAAGTGCAAGTAAAAAGATTATTGGACTATTATTCACAGTAATTATATAATAATAATAATTAAATAATAATTAATAACAGTAATTAAATAATAATAAGAATTAAATAATAGTTTAATATTCGTTTCTCTAACCTGACCATAATCGATATCTAGTGGATAAAATCTTCCCGCTTGCTTCTTAAAATTCTTTCGATTAAACCAACTATTTCCTATTTATAAACATGAGAAAATTGACGTTAATACTCCAGTTACCAGTTGAGTTCACCGATACCATACTTCATGTCTAAACTATAAAAGGAGCCTTACCGGTTTTTTCGTAGTACGTGTTTGAAAACATTTCAATTGCATCTTCAACATCATCATCACAATCCTTAAAAAAATGAAGGCGTTCGTACTTGGTCGACAAATCACAATCTTCGAAATCTGTTAAAACAATTTTTGCTGGACGAAGTTTACCTCAAGTTTGTTGCCTCCAATACCCGTACCAACTCTGCCCCAAGAACGAAAAAGATAATATCTATAAAGCAAAAGACTTTAACGTTTGTTTACGTCTTGTTGATAAACTATAGAGCGCTGTAAACGATTATTGATGAACATTCAAACCTTTCTTTCTTGTCTTTCTTGAGAATTTGTAACTTGTAGTACGAGTTTGTTCCCCGGGTGATATCAACTAATCCAAGAACTGCATTGTACACGACGCCCTTGAGTTCAAGCACATGTGAGCTATCTTCCATTCCTAATAATAACAAAAAAATAAACAAACAAACAATTACAGATATATAACCATACGACAAATTTCATGATTGAAAAATCTGAGACGACCATATTAAATATTCCCGCCAAATGTGCAAATAGCATTCCAGTTCTATACAGTTCAGTAAGGCTCCTAAAGTCAATCACCTGAAGCCGGATCCACGACAGCTCCACCTTTTACAGACATTTTTACTTTCCTCTCCACAACTTCTCCAGCACCTGTAAGTGTCACACAAAAGTTGGGTTGACTACGTGAGTGAAAACGAGGCTACAAGATTTTTTTGTTTACATTCAATCACTGCCAGCCGGTTGTCTTGTTTTAGACATAATAAAGTACCTCGTAAACAACTGTTAATCAACTTGGATGAAGAACTCGACCCTTACCAGTTGAACCGGCAGATTTCTTTTTTCGTACAGGTCCGTCAGGGACGTCCGTTGAGGTCCTTCTCTTGTCGATAGTCTGAAAGGATGTAAAAAAAGCCACTATGTCAAAAGGTCTTTCAATAGTAAAGACTATGATTAGACGGCGGAATGTTTCTTGCAACTTGTAATGCAAATCCTTTTTTGAGAGTTATAAAATTGGCCTTAAAGCCGGTTTTCCACTAGGCGGAATTTTCCGTGCAGACATTAAATCGGACAAACTGATTGGCTAGCAACATATTTCGCAGGGAAGCGAGCCAATCACGTTGCTGAATTTATTTTCCGCGCGGAGAATTCCTTCCAATGGAAAACGGGCTTAAAATGACACATTGAAGATAAACACCTTGTTTGTTCCCCAAGGAACTAAATTGTGTTTCGAAATAGCAGAGTGAGCGTCTGTTGTTTGAATTGCTTCTAAATAGTCCTCAGATACGATAGGGACGTTGCATTTCTCAGCATCTTGAATTTTCTTACTGTTTTTCTCCACTTCGTCTATTTTGAAAAAACCAACAAGGCCGTAAAAACAAAGCTTGCAGAAAACACAACGTGTCCAGTGATTACGAGATCACGTTACGTATATTAACTCACTTGGAGTACTTATGCAACAAGATAATTCATCAGAAATCTTGTCCTTAAAAATTCCTCCCAAATCCTCAATTCTACTTTTCATTGCTGCCTGTAACAAAAACACACCATTATCATTACATTTCTTTACTGACAAACACAATACATCTTTTTACTGAATTTTATGGATTCCTTGCTATTACCTTTGTCGTTTTTAGTTTTCCTATAATGCTTAAAGTTAAACCACACAAAGGTTTTCCAAGAACAGGAACTGCCCTACAAATAGAGATTAAAAAATACAATGTAAACTTCATTCTGATACTTGGTAATAGTTAAATTGTGGTTATGGATAAAGATTTCTGTCTTTTTGAGACATTGAATATACCCTGCATCAGTTTCATCTTTTGCCTGCAGCAAGTTGATAGACTTCCCTGGCTTTTCTTTTACTGTAGGAAATATTCTCTTGCTTTTCTTTGGTTTAAATTTTTTTCTATAAAAATACAAATCACATGCAACTTTATAAAAACACTTGAGAAATAGTACAGCAAAGTTTTGGTTCCACCAAACAGCATTGGGTAACAACACACGGTGGTCCTAACTGTGATATCAGAGAGGTTCAGATTTGACTTCCATTACTAATACGACTACCGTTTGCCAAGACTAACCAATGAGATGCATCCTATCTAATTGACTGGCCAATTAAATATAAGCTTAGGTAGCAAGAGGTAGTGGTAGCGGTAGTGGAAGTCAAATCTGAACCTCTCTATCATTGACCGACACACCAATTCGACAAATTGGTCTGTGAATACTGGGATTGGGAATGAGTTTGGGAGTGAAAATTATTAATACAAAACTTGTATAGAATTTTTTTATTGCACAAATATTTTGCTAAGCTTAAATATGGAGTCAAAGAACAAACAACGAAAACAATTTGTAACAAGAAAATATACCTAGACAGGTTTTGTATCCATAATGCTCGCCCCGAAACTCATCTCCAGTCCACACGGACTGGTTTGTCGAAGTGGTGTATTTTAAATGACGTATACAAATAAACAAAGTCTTACAAATAATCAATAGTTTCTTTCAAATCAGCAGGAATCTTCCATGTTTTTCTTTCCGGATCTTTCGTGACGTTTGTGCATTTCGTCCATTCAGTTATGTTTCCAGTACAGTAGTAACCATCATTTCTGACGTAGAGAAAACAGAATAAACTATACATCCGATAGTTCAGTGAAGCAATCTGCAAACCCACTTGTAAATGAAACGACCATGGCCACATTCAGTACAACGTTTCAAAGCACCAAATGCCATTCCATCAGCACAACGGTCTAGAAGCTAAGCAATAAATAGAACTTCAATACCACATTAAACAAAAACTATTTGATAACTTTGTTAAACTTAACATTGTTGATTCTAAAATTAAGAGGCTGATTGCATGGAGAGTTTTCAGCCCGGTTGGTGCAAGCCGAGCTGAACTCAGCCCACGCTGAAAACTCTCCATGAAGTCGGCCCCTAAAAGTCTGAAAAAGCTTCTTGTCTTTCATATGATCAAAGGATGCAAAGAGTTGTATACCAACCAAATTTTCCCCACCGGAATCAGATTGTCCATTCTCAGAAAGCATTTGTTTCAAATCACCAGAACTACAGCCATTTTTCAAAGCATCTCGAATCTCCCAGATTCGCTTACTTTGGGCCTGAAAATTGGGGGGAAAAACTAAGAATCAAAAATTTTAAAAAAGTACAGAAAAACTATAAGAATTTATATTACTTTCAGACTCTCTTCCTCCTTAATCTCATCTTCAGATTTCTTTATTTTTTCTTCTTTAATTTTTTTGTTGTCTTGTTTTGTCTGAGAACTTCCCTTTCGTTTCTTTCCAGCTTTCTTCAGCGTGGAAGTTCCGAGCTTCTGTTGTAGCAGCGTTTGGTCTTCTTTCGTCAAGGTTGAAAACCCCGGAAACATTTCAGCTGTTACGCCATCTCCGATTTCCAAATCTGACCTACACGATTTTATTTGGAAAAGTTTCATAATACTAAAAAAAGTTTTTGTTGGCAATTTTAATTGTGCCAGTTCACTTTTCAACACCAGAAAATTTCATTGCTTTTACTTCTATGGTCAAGGGGCCAAGCTCTACGAAACACACAAAATTGTCAAATATTTTAAAACATTTTTTTTGACCTGAAAATGACGTTTTTGTGCAAATATAGCAATTGCCAATGTCTGGGACAAACTTGATATACCAACTGCAATGTGTATGCATAGCGTACCTCTTTCTATAAGTTTTACCTCTTCTCAACAAAACAATTAAGGTGATGCCAGTGCATCATCATAGAAACTCTTCCAAAAGCATTTGACTCCGGACTTGGCTCCATGTTCTTTCCAACTCGAAGCTCGGCCTTTATGAAAACAGATAAGAAACAATTTAGTCAATCAGTATGACTATAGTCTGCTTGAGATGTCTTAATTCAAACATAAAATTGAATCAATCAGAGATGACTGTTATTGGACCTCTAGGAAGAGCAGCTTAGAACTTATAGAACTATCTAGGATAAATGTAACTAGATTTTAAGTTTCCCATTAACCTTCTCAATTTTATCTTCACAAGCTTTGCAAGAACTTCTGTTAGACTTGGCATACTCGACTTTCAATGAAGAATCCTGCGCTCGACCATCAACCTCGCATGAGCCACTTGCCAGCAAGCTCTCGCCTGACAACTTGCCCTTGATTTTCTCTTGGTCGTCCCATCTGAGAGAATCAAAACCACTGACTTCAGAAACATCAGTCAACTTCATCTTTTTTGTGAAGAAACAGCCATAGTGAAACCAATTGGGAACCTAGAAAAACAAGAAAATATGGCAAATAAACGCATAAAAAATGCTCAAAACGTTTTCCACTGAATTTACAGGAATTGGAACAAAAAACTTGTTCGCTATTTTTATAAATATTTTAGTTGTTCCACGTATTAGTGTTAAAACAGGAACTGTGAGCTATTCATCAAAAGTTATGTGAAGATTTGGTCAGTACCTTGCCATCGAAATGTGACGACTGAAAGAACAAGAAAAAAGATATTAGAATTAGTTGTACAACTCTTGGAATTGCAAATACTGAAAATGACACTGTTTCACGTGGAACTGGAACACGTGTTTAGGAGAAATATACCAACACGTGCAATAATGCAAGCGTTTTCAAAGCTGAAATTTTCTAAGCAAAGCTAACCTGAACCATTTTCGCAATGCGCAGCGAGTCCTTGCTGATTTTCTCTTTGCATGCTTTACAAGAAGAGCGATTTGACTTCGCATATTCCGCTAGGAAAGGTAAGTCATCCATCTTGCGTTGAGACTGGTCGAAGGTCAAAGATGCCACGCGTGTACGACGCGCGATATAGCACGTATTTCTTGTAATGCGTGTTTTCTACGTGGGCTAAAAAAATGCGTTGCACATCAGCCTAGTCCCTAGGCCTCTCGTAAACGTTCCTTAGTACGAGATCTGCAGGCGGAAGTCTCGCGTGCGTTTCCACCGGTGACGTCACGGGAAAGCAAAACACGTGCAAGAGGCCTAGGGACTAGACTGGGTGCACATTCGTTATTCTGAGGCCTGAGGATGAAGATGATGATGCCCAATTAAAACAAACTCCTATCCAGGTATAGCTCGGCAAATGATACCCCAGTTCTCCAATCCAAAACATCGCGCGAAGTCTGGTTTCCGTGTAAACGTGGAGATAGCCAAGAGTTTTCATTCGCAAGTAGTCCCAGACAACGAAACTCAGAAATCGGCGATCATACAATAGCCAGGGGCTGACTGCGTTCATCCAACAGTGAGACGCAATACACTCCAGCGCCTGCTAGTACATTTTAGTGTGTCCAACGCGAGACACTAGCATTCAACTATCAACAGTGAATACACTAACATAAAATAATGAACAAACAAATTTAAATAGTTTCTACATATATTCTTTGGTCAACTGTAGCTTTATCTATAATCATTTTTGTATGGATTAATTTAAAATACCATGTACAAAATATACTATGAAAACGTAGTAAAATTTCTCTGATTACTTTCTCATTAACTTAAGACAACGTTCTGTATTATGAACAACAAAACAAGCAAAACAACTTGCAAGTCACACTTTGGAAAATAGATTAATTTGGTCTGAATGATGGTGTGTGGAGGGATATGGTCTGGAAGCTACATCGAAGATGTTGTTCTTTGGGTTTTTGTCAGTATATGCGCTCTTACGGTTACTGAACTTAAGCAGAAAGAGTAAAATGAAACAAAGTTAGTGCACGACTCTTTTGCAAACTAAAGCAAAAACAGCGAAGAAGCAAAGGAGTAATATAAAATCGTTTAAAATGATTTCAGCAGATTTCATCTGTCGCTTTCCAATCGTATACAAAGAAATAAATTAACGCTTTTCGTGAGTCTGCAAGTAGTTTGGTCGTCGTTAAATTGTTACAGGGCTTTTTGTAGCAGCAATCTTGCCCGCGCATTCTGCCAGAGGCCTGATACACAGCTATGTTCTACGTGGTGCCTCTACAGTCGTGTTTCCACAAGCGCATTGACTTTTACGCACATATTGTTCAATGAAACGAGCAGTTTAGTGTCCAGTAGACGAGGATTTCTATTGGAACTGGTGACACTAGGCGAGCACTTTGAATAACCCATAATGTCTAGTTAGTATTATACGAGCTTACGGAAACAATAAAAAGCGTTTTCCGCCAGAACAATAGTTACTAAGCACAGAGTTATTAGGAACGTGGACAGGCAGTGTCAGTAGTAACTGACTGTTTTTTGTTGCCAAATGGGGTTGCGAACTTATGATAAAAGATCTGCTAAAGTCTGGAGCTTCCTTCCTTGTCACTTAAAGTCAATTCTTCATTGGGCTGCGCAGTCTGCCCAATAGGTCAGCGGATCGTTCTTGAAGGATATCTCTTCGGACCTGTATTTCTAAGAAGAGCCTAGGCCAAATTCTACGACGAGTGAATGTCTACGACCTGTTGCGTCATCGCTTCAGGTGGGAGTATAGAGGGGGATACTGATTGATGCGTTGGCGTTAGCAGCTGACCGTGAGCTCCAGGGTATTGGGCATGAGGATGACCTGCTGGCGACATAATCATTTGATGTCCCGGGATATACATCGTCTGCGAGTGTTGGCCAGCGGGCACTTGTGCTCGATAAGCATGCGCCTGCATCTGTGCGTGCATGGTGTGAGGCACGGGTGAGCCTACGCCACTTAGATGACTAGGCATTGCACCCGGGGATGGTTCCCCGGTTGGTATATAGGCCCGCGGTGAGAAGTGTGGTTGCGATTGCCCTGAGGCAGGGTCTTGCATGTGATAGTTCGGATGCATCTGAGCGTGATGTTGATCGGGGTAGTACCCCGGGGGTGTTGGATGTCCTGGTCCAGCAGGGAAGCGGGGTGGGGAGGGGATCCCCTGACTTCCATTCTTACCCCCGCGTCGTCGCGATTTGAACACGGTAACAACTGGCGATTTACCTGCCCGATTTGAAGCGTCGATCATCGGTTGCACGATCCGTCTCCGCGCATTGATAAACCTTAAAGAAAAAAAAACATTAGCATCTAATTATGAAACAAACCAAATACATTAGTAACTGCAAGTGCTAATACTTTCTCCATATCGAAAACTCTGGCTGGTCGTCATCATTGTTCATTAATCAAACAGCAAAATCAGTTATTTTGTGTTGTTTTATTATTAAACCCCTATTCAGAAACCTCTGACGAAACAGCACAAACTTTTCCGCTGCGAAGGAGGAAACACGGTAGGATTTAAAACGCCCGTTATTAATAAATCGGTGGCGAAGAGCGCATTCCACGACAAAATCAGACATCCGTCGTCACCCACGCTAAATTCTTGGGAACATTTTTTTGACGATCTACGGGGTGGCGCAGACAGCTCGGAAGCGCAAATTAAGCATTTGATTAACATAAGATGCGGCAAGCACATCATGTAAATACTACGAAACAGCGCTAAATGCTTGAATACAAGAATCAATTCCAATTAAGCGAACGTCATCAGTAGAGTACATCTATTGTGAAAAATGCCACGAAGTAGAAACAGCTTTCGCTCGAGCTTTCGCGTATGTTGTGTAATACTTTGCCCTTTATAAAGTCACAGTGTGATTCTCTGAAAGCTTATCCAAGAATGTCCTGGTGAAACGCTTTTCCAGCTTAAGCAGGAACTGGCGAAATGTTTCGCCGCGGCTGCCTATTAAAGCTATTACGGTCGCCCGGTCAACTAAAAACAAACTAGGCGCCGTTTCTGATATTATTATTCATCCATAATTATCAGAACAACAAAACATCGGCACATCCGCGAAATTCTACGCAAGCGGCGAGGACATAGCTGGAGTGAAAAGCGGGCTTTAACCTGCATTCTCGGGTCTCTTCTGCCCACCTATAAAGTATAAACTATACCCCCTCCTGGAAGCCCCATTCTGTTTAAAGACCGCCGATAAATCATGCACTTCAACGAAAATTGCTTTGATTTGCTACAAATCACTCTGATAAGGACCTCGCGCACTTGTACGTAAAGACAACAGTTTTGAAAGGAGCGTCTGTGGTACGTCTGTCAGCATTCAGCACTTTAGTTATCGTTGTGTGCACACAAGAGATAGCGCACGCGACAGACATACGGCGCTGATAAGCACAGCGGCATCGCGTCATACAACTTTAAACCAATTATACACAACAGCTCTTTCCTTAATGACTAGTCACCTATTATCTTTTCAACGCTTTGCTTTGCAACCGTCTACTTGCGGTTCAACCGTTTAAACTAGTAAAGATGTCGTTTTACACGATTTCACGCCAGTTTTTTGTTTCAATTTTCGCGCTTTGGTACGTTGCTTCTTGCGCGAGAGAATTGAAACAAAAAATATACAGCCTCGGGCCTAGAGGCATTAAGCCGTAATTATTGTTTTTATTTTGAAATTTCTGCCGCTTTTTCGCTTAGATGAGAACTGAAGCGAAAGGTCGCGAGTCAAATCGAACACTCAAGCCTAGAGGCTTAGGCTACTTTTGCCCAAATCAAAACGCACTGATTATGCTGCTACCAAAGTACAATTAGACTGACTTTGCTGTGAACTGCCAGCTACTCGAATATACAAGTTAATTGCTATATCATCGTTATATCACATCGTTATATATATATATTATATCACATCTTTGTTATATCATCACTTTGGTGAAAATTAAGTGTATTCTTGCGCAAATATGGTGCGAAGCTTTTCGACCTCCAGCGAATCTGCACAGAGAAGGCGCAACCTCCTCCTATTCCCCCCCCCCCCCAAATTCAGTGTACATAAAAACAACACGCATATTCAATGAAGAAGATATCGCAAATTCTCAAAATATTGAGTCGAAAAAACACTTCAACGCTTCGAAACTACTTTCCCATTTTAGTGCTCTTTTCTCGCTGATATATAAAAGATCTTTGATATCGCGGGATTCTAGGAGGCCGATATTTGAGGCAATAACTTCAGAGCAGTCATTTCCTACAACCGCCGTGAATGAATTTTAAGGGTCAAGAACATAGTTTTGATCTATTGTACCTATTGCACGAGAAACAAAAGTTTGACAGTGACAAAAATAGAACCACAGCTGGAAAGAGCATCATAACATTAGTAAAACAGGAAACTTTGGCAGCAAAATGTTGTAAACTGTGGAAAATATAGCCATGCGAAGTTTACAAATTTTTTAGTTAACAAGGTCGAAAGTGAAACCTTCGTTTCAATCCTATCAATTTCGGATAATGAGTATCATTTTTCTTCGCGTAATGCAAAATTATTTGTCGATGGATAGAGACGATTAGGCGCCTGGCAACTTAAAAGAAACAGGAATGTAACTGCGATTCAAATCTCGATTCAAATTGAAGGGTATTTGCCTAAATCTATTGTTTTCGATTGACACATTTCTACACAAGGGGGAAGAAGAGCAAATTTTTCTTTTCATAATCGTGAAGACCAAGTCAAACCGAGGAATGAAAGTAAAACAACGTGCTCATTCCTACTTCCAATTCACGACGATATGTTTATTTTCGCATCTCAAGAATTTGTTTATGTAAATCACTGTTAATGGCAGCTAATGATACTTCAACGCACGCTTGTTTTCCGTTAAAAAGATGTGATGACCTCGTGGCAAGACACAGGGGAACACTTCAATTGCAATATTGCAATATGAAAAGCAAACTGAAACATACACATTTTTCTTTGTTTTAAACCACGAGTACTGTCTGCGCATGCCCCAGTTCTACAACAAAATTTTTCATGCTAATTTTCTTCCTATTTTGTCCACCCAAGAAAGACTAGCTCCCTGACTGCTAAGTTCAGGAAAAACAGTTTAACTTGGAAAGATTTTAGAAACAAGATCATAATACACAAACAAACTCGGTAGAAATTATCAATAATAGTGACATATGACCACGAGGTGATCTTGTCGCCTAAGGGAAGTCTCATTCTCGATATAGGATGCGTTTTCCGATTTGCTTAAAATAGAAAAGAATTCAGTGATGCATACCAATTATTCACTTGCAATATCGTGAGCCCCGTCTCTTGAGCCAAAGTTCGCTTTTGTTCTTCTGACGGATACGGGTGCTGTAAAAGAGAACACAACCAAAAAAGAATAACCACACAATGCTTATTGTCAAGAAACGACAACACAAAGCGATTTATCACACATTCCATGAAAACCGATTGGGAAGTAAATTCTCCCAACATCGTACCAGGTGGAAGTCCCCAATTATCAACCAATCAGTGATCAGTTTTTAAGAAAGATATTTCACTCGTAAATGGGAACTCTTTTTATTTGGGACAGCTTTTGTTCGATTGCTTCAAAAATTGCACTAGTTGCTTTGCGTGAAACGCTGCTAAAATTGTTGTTATTAAACAACATTACATTGTTACTAGAACGATTTTCTGTAAATTTGATTCCTTTACTCATTATTAATTAATCAAAAAAATGATAATATTCCCCTCTGTCTTTTTTACTCACAAACATAAGCATTTGTACAAGTTTTAATTAAACCTTGCCTCGCGGTCAAATATATCTGCGCAATGTGCAAAGTTGATTTAGACATGAAGTGGACAAATATGAAATCACTTGTAACAAACGTAACTCGTAAAAGCCAGCGATATAATCAAACAGAGCCTTTGTTTAGCAAGACACTGTCTAAACTACTATAAAATGGTTGCGACTTTAAAAAAAAGACAAAATTTATAACGTTGTAATTTGCTGGTCGTGTAATTACGGTCTCAGTGTCACGATTATCGTTTCAATTAAGATTCAAAGATAAATTGAATTACATGACCGATAAAACCACATATAGTGCCCCACTCGAAGATCATCTAACAAAGCTATTAAACTAAGCGCTCCGAGATTATAAACCTGTCAAAATATGTACGCATTGTTTTTGCTTCGGCTTTAAGCAAAAGAAACAACTATTAGACATTTTGAAAATGGCATTAATTTTTGGGACAAAATTTTCTTATTTGCCAAATTTTTTTTTTTCTAAAAATAGTGTCTGTCAGGATGTTTTGAATAATGAATTTGATAGATCAGCCTACATTTATCGCTGATAAACGCTTTTGTATCTTGAAAGTAGTAGCTATACGTAACACACCAAGATCACAATATTCAACCCAATTCAGTTTTTCGTTGAAATTTCTGACTATTTGAGGAAAATGATATTAAATGTTGAAAAACTAACAATCTTACACTTTAAATGAAACTTCAAGCACATGAATACAAAAATGTTGTGTTAAAATATAGAAAAAACAGCTGTTAATATGAATGATCGTAAGACTGGCAGTCACGTCACAACACATTATTCTCCAATCAATTTTTGTGCAAACTCTTCATAGAGAAGACAAAAGCAAAACAAAACACAAAAGACATCCATAGGGGAATGTCTTGTCAGCTGAAAAGCCACACGAGGGAAGCAATAACCAGTTCAAAAGGCCAGCATGAGCCTGCCAGAATTTCTCATGGTGTTCTGTCAGACTTTTGAATGATATATAGTCGAGTCCATGTTGACAGTTTCAAAAGGGACAATTAAGTGGCTTGATAGGCATGCACGCGTTTATGTTGACCCGTTGTACTGGTCCACAACGCATATGGGTGCATTTGAAAAATTTTGCATTATTCTTGTCCGAGGTTTGTTCTAGCAATGGAACGGATTTCAAGGAAGCTTCACATGGCAAAGAATAGCAGTGAAACTTAGAATTTTACTAAAATGCCTATGATTTGTAAGAGCAAACAAACAAAACGGATCTTCCAACTTGTGTGCAGGCTATAACTTGTTCGTCATGACAAATAATGAAAAGTATTAAAATTTTTTTATTTTGTCACGATAGCCTAACTGCAAGTTGACCCTGTCGTGCAACAATGCTCACCAAAAACTAATCCTCCACAGCACAACAAAATAAAGGAGAAAAGTTAAGAACTAAAAACTTACAGTTAAATGTTGAAAGAGCCATGCCTTCATTATGTTCGTTGCTGCTTTGGGGAAAATGCCACGTTTTTTCTGTTTCTTCTTGTTCTTATCATCGTCCTCGTCATCGTCAAAAACGCTATCGTCTGCCCCTAACGATGCACGTAAACTGGCGTCCAACCCTGCGTTAAAATATTTCCACGATTATAGGCTACTCAGCAAAAACTTTAGGACTACAACAATAAATTGGACTTTAAAACTCTACAGGGCTATTTACACTTCAGTCAACTAAATGCTAAGCCGACATGAGAGTCTAAGCTAGTCATTTTCTGTTCACAAATGCTACCCAACTAATTTTAACCATGCAAACTTGTTCAAGTGGTTTTTAATCTTGAAATAATTGACAGAAATTTGGGTTGGCCATTACAACAGCAGGTTTTAAATCAATTTGGCATAAAATCATCAGAAGAAAACATTTTGACCTTCGTGTTTTAATATGGCAGTTATCTGAGGACATCTGGTGTTCATTAACATAATCGACTAAACGATCTCTTATATAAACCACGAAACATTTTAACTATTCACTTAGACAAAATAATAACTTCTTTTTATCTCGCACGGGTGGCAAGAAGACACATTAACTAGCACAATCTTATGAAGTGAAGCAATGGAGTAATTTCGCTCTTCGTAGTGTCTTTTCCGCATGTGTTGTGCATTCAAAAACTATCACAAACTTTCAGAACGTCGAATTACTTTTCGAATTACTTCTTAGAACTTCGAATTACAGTTTAGAACTTCGAATTATTGTTTAGAACTTCGAATTACTGTTTAAAAATTCCAATTACTGTTTAGAACTTCCAAGTACTGTTTAGAACTTCAATTTACTGTTTAGAAATTGAACTCATGTGTAAAACTTCGAATTACAAAATAGAACTTCTCACACACCACTGGGAGTTGCTGCAGCCATCCGCCGCAACGCACTTATGTAAGAGCTAACAATGGAACTAAGTTTAGAACCAATAATGTGTAATGACTTGTACATTTGGAAGTATGCGCTACGTTATAATAAAATTACCTGAAGCAAAATCTAAATTTTAACCTCATACAATAAAAAGCCACAATTATAGACAAAACATCCGCGGTAATGGACATAATCAACCATGATTCTTTTTAAATTTCCTCTTTAATTTTAAACAGGCAAACATAGTTGGGCGCCTTTTTTCACTCGACAATTAATTACAGGATGTTCATAATGAAATCCAATTAGACCACGAAGTTTTTGTTCGCACATATATGGTAATGAATGGCGACGGAAAACCTTGCGCGCGAAGCACGAAATAAACATAGTAGCACGAATGAAAGAAAACAGAAATGCACGAAAACAAACAACAGAACTTCAGTGCCAAACACAAATCGTGCATGAAAAAAGCGTAAACCAAACCTTTAGTAAAGACACGCTATTTTTTCTAAGGCAAAATTGAAATCAATGCAGCAGCTGGGTAAACAAACACGAAATTTTGAAAGCTCAAATTGCTGTTCATGTTTGCAAGCGTGCTTTAATGAAAAAAAAATAGATGACTATCGCATCTGCATTATCGAGAACACTTTTTGACATATTGTGTGTCGAATGTTTTGACATAAAAAAGCGACGAAATTTCATGCCAAAAAGCAACATGAATCAACAACACTGAACATGTGAAGCAACACTGGCTTAAGCAACGATATTCAAAACTAGATCTCTGGGAAGAACAGTTTACAACGGAGAAAAATTTGGAGAGTAAGTAAAAATATATTAGAGGACTCTACTTATCAGTATGTAACCCCACCTACCCTCCGGAGAAGAAGTGTCAGCTCCAAGCGAAGACTGTGACGTCATAGAAGCTCTGGCGTCTGGGTGACTAAGATCCAGTCCACTGTCATGTGACCAAGTCGGTGGTGTCTCACTTGTACTCTAATAAGTGAGGAAATATAAATTCTTGTATATCCAGTAACAGCAATATAGTTTTGCATGATCTTTTGTTTTAATGAAAACTTCTTATTATCGCGCAGATATGCCTGGTTTTAATGCATCCTAAATCTGAGGCGAGATGCCCCCCTGATGGAAAGAGAAAATGACTTTCAATTAAGGAAACACTTTCTCCATCAATGACCACGGACGACAAACGTATTAAATCATGAAGAGAACAACTTCAGTTAGAAAATAGTCACAGTAGGCTCAGAATTAGGGTTGTTTAGGATGTATCACACTTTTTTCGTGTTCGCTGAAGTTACAATAGGATTACGTCATTGCAGCGAGGAAATGAACCGAAAACAACTAAGGGCGAATATCGTAATGTATGTATGCGGGCGAGGCAGAGTCAAAATCGATTTCACGATCACGTAATCGTTGTTAATTGCTGACAAACAGCACGACAGCCGCACTCGCACAATAAAACGCTTTTTTAAAAATAGACAGTTGTGTTAGCGCCTAGACTCTTCTTAAGACTACGTGTGGCTTCCGTCCACCGAAAACCGATTAGCATAAATCCAAAACTTAAAACAGCACAAAAGAGACCGTGACCAAAGTAATATAAAGGACTCTTTCGATTGCAAAATATGTTTTTAATTTTCCAAATGAGTTCCGGTGTAAAGTAACAGTGTTCACATGCTCCTGTGAACGACATGCAGTATTTCCAAGCATTCCAAGGCAATTTATTTTTTTATCTTTATTCAATTTCGCTTATCGCGGTTTCCCTGCACACAAACCGCTTCACTCTGCAATGCTTCCAGAAAGCGTCTTACTCGAAATCTAATTTTTGTGAAAATAGAACGCTGAAATAAAATTAATTTTATCAATACGAAGTATCTTTGCCCTCAGTGGAACAGCAAGATATTTTAGTAAAATGTTAGCACATGCTGAGCAAATCAACTAAATTATAATATATGTCAATTTCAGGTCTGGAGTGTCGTAAATTTTATGGAAACCGCTGTTAATTCGATAGTGCGATCAAGCCTTCGATGGCAATTCAACGGAACTATCAAACGTTCGCCGTTAAATTCTATAGAACAATCAAACCGTTCCATGTTAATTCCTTAGAACAATCATCGTTCGATCTGAATTCCATGGAACTATCAAACATTCCATGCCAATTTCATAATGTAACAATAAAGCCATTTAAACGTGCATGTCAATTTCAAAATGAAGGCAAGCTTGCAGCTCATATCTGTCCATAGCTTGTCTTTCTAAGCGTAATGACCCACATCATAACATCAACAAGATGCTTTTCAGTAATACCTGATTATGGTCATGAGCATTTCCTCGAGTTTCACCGCTGTCATCAGAACCTATGCTGTCAGTACGCGATTTTCCTTCGCCATCACGTTCCTCCATAACTAAATCTATGGGCATTTTTCCTTTTAGGCAGGATATATAGCGTTTGCAAAAGTTATCGCACAGTTCATGAACCTACAGGGGAGGCAAGCACAAGAGAAAACACTGAATAACAAAATAACACGGAGGAACGATAACGATTTCAATACAGAAATTTGTAACAGGAAGCCTTTTGTCAAAATTACAATGACAATGAACCGAGACCTGACAAATACAGCAAAAGCGAAGCTCATACAGTAACGAATATTGTCGTTTATATATTTAGTGAGTATGTAAATGCAGACGTAAGGAAAACAAGAAATAACAAATAACGCTGGCTTGTTTCTTCATGGCCAAATATCACCAGTGTAACAAGAATGCCGTGTTATGTCGTAATCATTTCACGCTGTACATATAACAACAACAAACAGATCTCATGTAAGATATACTCTACGAGCTCCCCCTACCTTTTCCAGCTCTAATAAGTGGAAACGGAGCACTTGAATTGCTTGAACCATCTGGAAAAGAAACGATTGAATAAGCAGCACTCATGACAAGAATTAAACGAACTATAGCGCAAAGTTTGGCAGTTGTTGTAGCGAAACGCATTAAACAAATTAATACAAAGAATGGCGCAAAGACTTAACAAGACATAAGAGGCCTGTCCTATCCTTCGCTTTGTGTCATTTAAATTCAATAAGCTTTAATTTCGATTAATTTTTTACTAATATACTTTCGCCAGCAGATGGCTGTTTGTAAGTGCGAATACAGGTAGCGGAATAGCGTCGTTTCGTCAGCGTATATATTGACAAAAAAGCTTACCAAACTGTCCACTTCATGGTTGGAGCTGAACAAGGGCTTCTCGCTTTTGAACTATGGCAAAGAGAGGGAATCACAGCGATGAAATTGGAAAGCGTTGACGGCTTCAAAATAACTCGCTAAATACTATACCAACAACATCATATATGAAATTATTAACGTATTTCCATGGTTCGCTATTGTGCAAAAGACAGGCAATAAAATAGAGCTACCTGTTTAGCAAATACGGTGATATCCTCACTGAATGATGCAGATGAACAAACATCTCCCCCAACAGCTCCAGGCTCGCGAGGAGTGCATGTTGCTAACTCGCATTTCTCGAAGATGAGCGCGAGCAACGGGAACAAAGGGTGCCTAGAAATGATAGACAAAACATTTCTATCAGTATACGATAAAGCTATAAAATATATACACACACGCGAGCTTCCCGCATATCAATCATATGTGCTAACAAACCATAGTAATTCCTTAGGAAATATTAAGGTTTAAGCGACGTTGACATTTTTGACAAGCACACAAGTGAGCGGCGCAGCTTGAATCATAACACAAACGGAAGATGCGATTTATTATTGATATACGTAGAGCAAGTAGCATGCAGCGAGACAAGTCGAAATCTATCGCATTCGCGATCTACTGGCGTATAATAGGAGGTGTGATGTTTCTGTCAAAATAATGTTGAGTGACTCACCCATAGATTAATTCTTTATCCCTTTTATGAATGTCGGACACAGCACTGATTACTGAAGGAACGTTTGCAGCGCCTGAATGAAACGCAGGATTCGGTGCACTCGCAAATGCATGTTGACCCGCGACTAAATGCATCGCGCTCGAGTTTGCGTATTGCCCACTGTATATGGATGTCGCTGCCCCGGCTTCCATTTGACCATAGGCTGTCTGATCATCATACGGCTACATTAAAGAGAAATTAATTTCTATGTAATAAAAGTTCATTGTGAATGCATATCATTGTATGCAAGAGGGTATTGCGCCGGCACACGTTGCGCTCTGGTGCACGCGTTAATATAGCAGCAGTGGAGTCCTTACCCGTTGTGCCATAGGGCTATATGTTTCGCTACAGCGTTGAATGAAGTCGTTCAATTAGGTTTTTTTAGTGATTACAATATTGTTGCAGGATGCTGTCAGTTAAGCAGACCGAACTCAGTAGGATGGCTCTCTAAACTTACAACCCGTCAACTAAATGAGAGGCTAGCGCCTTTTCGCCGTCATCACAACTTCTAACGAATTGTCATACTTCGAATCATGGCTCCCTGCCATATCTCCTGTCAATCAAACTAAAGTTTCCATAGAAGCTTTAATTAGTCTACGTTGGGAGAATTACGCACCCTATCACGCTACTAGTTGCACGCTAATCAACGCATACCGGACAACTGTACGACTGTATGCAAGCGCAAAGACAGGTGGAAGCTTTCTATAGTAATTCAAAAGGCTCCACCAGTAAACTTGAAGTGTTTCAAAAAGTATTTTTTTGCATTTTAGACATAAAATGAACGGATATACGCGATGCGTTAGCAGTAAATTCTTCAAGTGCCCCTCATAACTTGCAGCTATCGCATAACACCACGGAGTGAAAACAATTTAGGCGTTTAGCCAATGAGCATCGAGAAGTTATCGCATGTAAAATAATAAGGACAAACATTTCACATATCTCATTGTCTGTGCTATCATATCAAGTTATACATTCACTGTGAAAGGCGTGTCACGTCTTTCAAATCTCATAAAGCGAACCTATGCAAAGCTTTTCAAAGCACGACAGGCTATTTCCTCGATTTGGAAATGTAATTGACGTTCGTGTGTTCATCGAGTTTGCCGTGCCATGAGACAGCACGAATTCGCACCTCTGTCAATTAGAATACAAAACAAATGTGTCTAGAATATGGAGTACACCCGGAGTTCAATCATGATTGACAAAACCCAGGCACCTGCTGATGTCGTCTTTACGAAGTCCTTATAGTAAACTATCTGCGCTTTATAAGTGACAGTTTTAAAAGCAGACAGACACATCTAGACTGATTATTTCCTCAAAGAATTCAAAAGTATTTATTCGCGTGCGCGGAGTACGTCATTAGAGAGCAGAATGTGCAACAGGGCGCGTTTTTCGTGAGCATGTTTTACTGTGCTAACCTCGCTGCGTGTGCATGGTGTCATATTGCGGAATGTCTTCGAGTTTGTTTGCTTGGCAGATGGCATGCTGTTGAGCAAACACCCACATTGACAGTGAGGCGGGAAGACATATACAACATGAAAATAAAACATGTCGCGATGTTTGCGACAGATCATTTGACCTTAATGTTCTCAAAATTGTCATTGACTGCGCAACAATCAAATGATCCTGTTGAAATGATCACCGTCATTGCTCTCGGATCTCGATCGCCGGCTAATTGCTAGTTTAGCAACATGAACACGCAGTCGCAATCAAAACATGTCTGTACCCCAAGTTGCGACAATACAATGCTCTCTGACTGCATGTTGACATTGCTTACACAACGGCTTGCGTTCTTTGATTATACGTTTTGCTATAATTACGTACAACTTCAAAATGCCTTGTCTTCCCTATTATCTGCAAATTATACTATGACCCAGCCAGTGTTTATGATCGCATTAATAACACCCTTGACGAAGGCTTCCTTCAAGTTTTGACGGCCGATAAGGAAGTTTGATGCTATTATACGCGCCACTACATTCCGGAGCTTTCATTGCGCGCTTTTCGACAGCATAATTAGATAGAAAACGGCTAAAGTGCCTGTGTTTTTAATAGCTTAAATGAGTTTAATTGGGAAAGCTGATGATATCAAGCAATTTTAAATATCGCACCTTCCTCTTTGTTCGCTAGGACGTCAATAAGCTATTTGTAACTCCTTCGTGAAAAGAAGTAACTTTGATTTTAGCTCGACAGCGCACGTTGCACATGCCAAAGTCTGAACATGCGCGTTGCGCATTAATTATTTCTTGAAAATTATTTCAAAAAAAAAACCTGGGACAAATTTTTATATTATTTGCCAAGCCATGTTTGGGACTACATGATCACACTGCGTGACTACGATTAAATTTTTTAAATGTAGTATCCAAAGTACAATTCTTTTTGAAAACTGTCTTATCGAATCCTGTCGCTTACCTACAGCCAAGCTTTGTAAATTCTTTCTTCCGCTAAGTGTTGAACTTGTGTCAAATGATGCTAACTCGTTTCTGTCAATTCTCGGCGTGACAAGTGTACTCGACTTAGTTTCGTGAAATCAACAGAATACGGATGTATGATGGCGAGCTAATCACAACTAATAACGTCTGAACGATTGTTTCTCTTTCCTAGTCAAGCGAGTTGACGTTTATATGCTGCAAACTGTCAGCAACTCGCTGCCGGTTTGCTATTGAATGATCGGGTAAAGACAAACACGATTTATTTAGACAACCGATGAACGCTACCACGGATTATTCACAACGAATTCGTCACTAAAATCTCAAAACAAACTTCTCAAAAAATTCGGCTTGTTTTCGAGGTCATACATGTCACTTGCTAATCTGTTTTACATCGCGCAACTCTGGCTAATTTCAGACGATTTTAATTCTCAGCAGGGAGTCAACCCAGCTACACCTACTGATGGAAAAGTAACGATAAAAGATTTAAATCACTCTCAAACAAGCGCGCAGTTTGAATAGCTCAAACTATGGACTTCAAAAGGCACGCATTAAAATTTGCATTTAAGGTGAATGAAAATAGAAGCATGCAGGTTAAATTCAATATTTGCTCACATCAGTATTTCCGTTGCTAGGAGAGAGGCGTACTCACTTTTGCATATCATACATGAAGTTTTTCAGAGCATGAGATGAAGACAGTATAAGTGCAAATTAAATTCACTTGGTGTTGAATGGACTTGGACTTGAAAATAAACAAACCCATGCAATACGTCCAACGAGTTACATGTGATTTATCATACATTAAAAATTTCCAGTTGAATTGAAAGAACACTATATATATGACTACAGTTTACAGTGATTTTAGAAAAACTTTCTCGAAGTAAATTCTCAAAGACAAATTATCCAAAGACGGTCAAATGGTGCAAAACAATCATATCTTACATACCACCTATTGGCTATAAATTGGCTATATATATTGGCTATAAATTGGCTATATATATTGGCTATAAATTTTTGATAACCAATAGGATCGCGTGTTAGTTTGCTTCAATGTAGACAACCGGCATCCCGCATCTGGACACGGCAAATTTCTTTAAGCTTTTCATATATTTTTTCGCTTCATGGACTATAGTTCTGTTGCAAAAACTATCGCACAAATTTAGTGAAATTATCCTAGACTCAACGGTTACTCATTTCTTGGGCGTATTTTTCAAAGTATTGTATTTTGTTCATTTCTTGCGTGTTTAAAACCCCGGCTAGCGTATTCAATATGGTTGCCAACCTTAGATGAATTGACATTACCCACTGATCAGTGGTATGACGTTGCAATGGCGTGCTACTAGAACATAAGGAAATCAAGGATAAATTTTTACCAATTCATTTGCTCTCAAGCATTTATAGCTACATTGCAGCGCGAATGATACGACGAGAAAAATAAGCAAAGAAATTGTTTGGATACCTCAGATTTTGCACTTCCAGCTTCTCTCTTAGCTGTTTCTCTCATTTTCTACAAAGTTCAATATTTCAATTCGTTATCATACACGGATCTCACCGAATTAATTTAATTTTCCACAATTATGGGAGCTAACATACGTCCAGCGATAAGTTTTTTGTTTGAAGGGTATTGTCATACTAACTAGCGTGTTAAGCTTAAGGAAACTATTATTCAAACTTATATAAGATATATGTTATAGTATATACAGCCAATATAAATCTTTTAAACCCAATTTAATTCACAACTCAAACTAATCATTCTTATCTTATTAAGGAAGTTGTCATTTTTTTTGCAAATATTCAAGTTGTTTTATAGCTATAACCTGGATCAATTGACAATAACCTTCTATAAGCATAAATGGTTGGTCTAAAGCTGGACACGTCTACCTGAAATTGACTGTAATAAAAAGGATGACGGCATGTCGATATTACCATTACTTTCTACATTTGATGAAAATACCAGAAGCCACATCGCCTTGAACTTAGCAACGTTGGCTACGAAAAAAACTTATCATCTCTGATGCTGTTTAAGTAAGACCCTTAAAACGATTCAGAATCGCAAAGGATTCGGGTAAACCGACAAGCTGCCACCATTTTCAATTCATTGTGGACCGCCCAACATCAGAGCTCAAAAAATTTTCAACTTCAAACCTTGCATGAAGAGAAAAGAAACTTTTTTCCACTAGTAGCTATCTTATGTTTGACGAAGTTATGAAAAAACTTTATCCGGCTCTTTTACACCAACAACATGTTTTAATATAAGCATCAGTTAGTGGATAGCTTTCGGTCCGTTAACCCAGACCTTCGTCAGTGCAACTGACGAAAACAACTCAGTTCCGAAAGCTTTGCAATAATAAATATACGTGGTGTATCCACAAACTGATGCTTATAGTGTTGTTTGCGCCATGCAAAAGTATAAAAATCTTATAACATGTTTTAAATTTTAAACTCCAATAAAAGCAAAACCCCTTTCAAACTGACAGTTATGAAAGTAAAAGAAAAACACGAAAAAACCCCTAATAAAACCAGCTTGCTATAAATAAATTCAGTGAGACCAAAGGGCAAAGGGAAGGAGATAAGCTTCTTAATTTGGCCACCATTTCCTGGTCCGTAGGTTACTGGATCCCAGCTTGGCTATACAAAAACTCCGCAATATTACCATATTCTGAAACCATTACCAAATCGTTAAACTTTCAAAGAAACCCTTATTAATATCATGTATCATTCTGTCTAAACCTGAAACTTGTGTACACAATGTTTCATTAAGACTGCAAACAAACGACTTATCGGTAAATCCTTTTAGTTTGTAGACAAATAGAGAAGGCTCCACTATTCTGGAAACTCTCAATGAATATGTGAAGGTAGCAAAAGCAATGTTTATCAACATTCGTTACGGTAATGATGAACTACTGTTGTGTAACCCACAATGCCGGGTCAATAATCTGCTGGATAATATCACGACACGCTGTGGTTATACAAAGAATTCTGGTAGAATATTTGATCTATCGGACGAGACAGGTATATGGTAATGTAAAGGCCCGTTCGCACTTGCTATTTTTGCTGCGCTGTTTCACCTCGAAGTGCATGTAATTGAGTAGGTTGACTGGTGAGTGCATTAGCCAAATTGTTACCAAATCGTTCGATCAAGTATATTCGCCAGTTATGCACTCTATCACATCGTTCAATGGGAGAAAAACCGCAGCAAAAGTCGCTTGCGATTTTTGCTGCTAGTTTTCTCCTGTTGAAGGATGTGATCGATTCGATAAACGACGGACATACAAGATCCATACATTTTGCCAATACGCCAAGAGGGAAAAAATCGCAGCCTAAAATCGCCCAGGTTAACAGGTCTTAAATAGCTACAAAATTCCATTCTTTTCGAAGTAAATCTAACAGAAGTATTTCCTTTCGGGGAGTACTGTGGTTTAGCGGACATTATGCCGCTGACCATCCATGAAACATATTAGATTTAGAACGATAAGCCCGCAAATCCACTTTACTGAACCCTGCCCTAGTTAAACCTATACTGGTGCCTGCTACAATGCAGTCTAACTTTCTTTCTTAATTTTAGGGCTGGTTTTAAGGTTGACTGAACATCTGGACGAGTACGCCGATCAACATCTTCAAAGTCATTCTTCGTATATTCTAGTCGAGAAATTACAAGATATACCAGAAGATGAACACACCCACCTGACAGAACATCATGTTCCGCCAAAACACACACCCCCGAATAGCTACATCCCTTTGCTTAAACACTGTTCGACACTTTTACCTAATTTCAACTTACGTGTTGCTATGGATACAGTGTCACGTGTCAAAAGTCCTCGACCTGGAGTTGCAAGCAAAAGTGCTTCTCATAGTGGGACAAAGTCGGCGAACAAGAAAATAAAACGAGCAAAAACTAAAAGTTCAAAAGACGCGCACTAAATTATTTTAAAAACTGATGTTTCTATGACGTTCCAAACTTCTAACCTATTTTAGGTATATGTTTCTATGACTTGAAAATGACTTTTTGGACAAACGTATCGACTGTACGTAAATATCTGTGACAAATTTAGCACGGTCGGAAACACTATTGCAAATTTTGAAAAATTCGTCGAAAAAGCCGAAGTCCAAGAGATTTTCATGTTCTTAAATCATTAAAGTGGAACCCCGTTAATACGGTCACCAGCGGTACGAAATAATATGGCCGTATTAACAAGGTAACTTTATTATAAAATGTATTAGTGTGTAATTTGCTGGGACATATAAAAAGTGACCGTATTATCGAGGTGACCGGGTTAACCTTTATTTGGTATTACTAGAGAGATGATGCTGCACACGCATCGAAAAGGCAAAGTTTAGGGTCATACAACTTAAATATTATTATATGAATTTCAAAAACAAGTATAAGGACATCTATGGTTTTGAAGATAATTTTTACCCAAATTGTAAAATTTCCAAAATTTTAAAAACAAGTTGTCATCACTTGAATATGATTTCTTGGGCAAATACATCAACTGCTATTCTGCTAATGCCTGGAAAAATTTGGGGAGGTTTCAGACCATTTTGAGACGTCTTCTCATCATTTACCGCCAGAACAAACGTTTCTAATTGGCCAATTTTCGAACAAAGTACTGCTATTTGACTGGTCAATCCGACGGAATTTTTAAAACTTTTGTCAATTGTTCTTTTGCTAAGCACCATAGCAACAGCGTCGCTTCGTCGAAATATTTTAATATTTAGGCCAAAAACAGAGCAGTTTTTATCCAGTTTTTCAACCTTGATGGACAATTCTATGGAAAGCTATGAATGAACATGTTAGATTCTTGCATTTGAGAGTAGCATGAAGGGTAAGATGCTGCGCAAACTTGTCGGAATGAGTAAGCAATTTTATTGTTTACTTTTATCAAATGGCCATCAGACGCGATATTAAAATAAAGCGGTATTAACTCGTTTTTAGATGGAGAATCCCGTGTTACTATCCAGGCTGTATACCATTAATGGTTTTGTATTAAATTGCGTTTTCACGTACTGTTTTGTTGTCGAATTGATCAGGCAAAAATACTTATAAATGCTTGCCTAGAGTTGATGAATTATAATTTCATTAATTTGTTGACAGTTAATATTAACTTATATAAATTATGGAGACACGCAACACCAGTTCAAGGCCTTATACTGTGGGCAGCTTTGGACGAAAGTTGAAATCGTTTGATAAGTTTATCGAGGAGTTTACGCATGTTGACGAGGAGTTGAACCCCGAGGAACGACGGCTACAGCTGCAGGAGAAATTAACCAATGGTAATACACCACTAGGCGGGGCAGAGGGTAGGAGTGTGCCCTCACCAAATTTTCATAGCAAAGTGAAATAGTCAAGTACGGTGCTCTGGGGTACATTGCCCTTGAACACGCTAGCAAGAAACCTTATTAGAATGCCAAGCAATGAAGCTGTAAGGGAATTGCCCCTTGGAAAGTGAGGTCATCTGGTGTATGACAGTAAGTGCACCAAACAGGTGCATCATCATTTAATAGGTTTACAAAATCGATAAAATGCAAGAGAGTTGAAATAATCAATTTCGATATGCCAGGGTTTGATAAAATTATCTCACATCAGATGGAGTAATTATGAACTAAGATTCTCGTGACTCCAGTCTTGTTGAGTATGGGAGTGATTATTAATTGGTGTTTTCAGGGTATGAGCCTTTCTGCGCAGAAATCAATAGTTTATTTGGTGCAGATGTGAGCAGCCATGACGTGAAAGCATTATTCAGGAAGATAGCAGCCAATCCTGAGGCTGAAGTTGACTGGAGCGAGGTATACACGCAATCACAGATTTACAAGCAAGGGTCACTTGTTCAACTGCATAGTGCTGCTATATTTAAGCTTTAAATTACTCCTTAAAGGCCCGTTTACACGGGCGATTTTTGCTGCGACTTTAAGTGCGATTTTCTCCTTTTGGAGGATGTGGAGGAGTGAATGAG
>JAODVM010412277.1:0-10351 GCA_025400095.1 Phenganax marumi
AAGTTGGCAAATTTTGTATATTTTTCTATTACGTGCGAGAAATTAATACCCATTTTCTCGAACGGGGTATCAATTTCTCGCGAGTAATAGAAAAATATACAAAATTCACCAACTTTGGACGGCTATATTTTCCTTATTTTACAACATTTTGCAACCAAACTTGGCAGCTTTACTAAATTCAGGACGCTCTTTCAGGCTGTTGTAAAAGATTTTCCTAATTCAAATTTTTAAAAAATTTTGTCTAAAAGGTTAAAGGTCCATTGATGCTTATTTGTTACAATCTATTCTCTAGGTGAACAAGCTGAAGCTATTTTAACACTGGGAGGAGTGGCGAATGTTGATCAAAGTAGTCTTAAAGCGGAGCTTGTCACATTAGAAGGCAATGTGATTCATACAAGTAAGCCAGTCTCACTAACAGCTAAAGACAAAAGTGGAATCCGACATTCATTCAAATTCCATCCACCGAATCAAATTTTCAAAATCAAACTCAAAGGAAAAACCAAGAAGGGCAATTCATTTGAACGAATCTCTCACAAAGCCATCAAACCTGAGACATTGATTGTCAAAGTTCTCTTTGCTCGAAATGACTACACGATTGCTCAAGGAAACACAGGTTATGTTATATTCACGGTTGAAAACTTTGGTAAGACTGAGGTGGTGGAGTTCAAGTCTTTTGGAAGCCTGGGCACAGTTAAGAAACAATCACGACAGCAGCACTCCATAAGGAAAGGCCGTAGAACGTCGTTTTCCGTTACATTCCGAGGAAATGCGAAGGCAACAAAAGGTGTGACAGTTACTATTGTCGTGACGGTGAAAGGAAAGACATCTGGGTCCAAGTCTATCATATCTGTACCGCTGTTGGTCGTGTAATGTTTGGGGTACAAGAAATTGAACTTGCTATAAGTAATAATGCATATCTTGAAAACTCATTGCTGTACTATTAATAATATTTCACAATATATTCTTTGACGTCTAAGAATAAGAACAGCTACGCATCAGCATCTTCGTCTTCTCCTAAATTACTGATATTGTTTTCAAGTTTCGTGAAATTATTACGCTCAGTTTTCAATTGTTTTATGTATTTTTCAAAATCCTTGCCATCGCACAATGTTTCTTCTTCCAAGATGTCCTGCTCATCGTCATTCACTGCAGGTAGCATGGCGTCATTCATTAGACACGAATCGCGTTCCTCTCTTCTCGCACGCTTTGGGCTCAACCATTCATCAATATATGTATCCATTGTAGGATTTCCTGTTTCTTTCTCGTGTATGTCATCGTCCAATAAATCTTCCACGATCCTCGTTTGAAGTTCGTCTTCTGTTAGATCCGTCTTTGACAGCCACAGTGGTCTTTTCACAGCTGGCGAACTCGGAGCGCTTCGGCAATGAATCCGTCGGACGTCGTGATTTCCGACCATTCGCCCAGGCGAAGCTGGTTGAGTTTTTGCTGTCGTGGAATTCGTGAAGAGAGCTTTGCGGCATTTTTTGCCAGGTCGAGGTTGGTAGACCCAGTTGGGATTCTCATGCCTGTGTTTCTCCTTCAGTTTATTTGCTTCTTCAAAATACGGTTTTTGTTCCTCGCTTGGCAGTTCATTCCAAATATAACCCAGTCTCACACTAATCTCTGCGTTACTTGCATTAGGAAACCTGTGAAAAAGAAAACCAATAAAAAATATTAGGGAACTTAAGATTCTACAACGCGAGCTCAACGACGCGACCGTTAAAATGAGCACTTTTCACTTTAAATACAAACTCAGAAGCGCTGAGAAACACATTTGTGTTGCTATAGCAGTTTACATCTCGAATATAACGTAGGAAAACTTGTCCTAAAATTCAGAATGAAAAGCTTGTGATACGTCCGTGTACAAAGTTCACCTTGTCTGAGACTTCAGTTTTCGAAAATCACGTCGCCCTTAGCGGAACAAAAAGTAGGACGCGGTACATGAATTTTTCCAAGCACAGCAGAGGCTGTTTCCAATGTTGGGAGAGTCATAATTATACTGAAACGTTACTGTAGTATCAGTAATGCTGTATTTCAGTTTTCAAACAATATTTTCATCATAAAGTAAATGCAGTAGTCATGGTCGCGTCGTTGAGCTCGCGTCGTAGAATCTTAAGGTCCCTATTGTCCCCTTCCAACCGCGTCAATCATGTTTGATAATTGGCTCATTTGTCACGAATGGCAAATGTTGTTCAAAACTTCCTCGCACACTGGGTTGCCAGATTGGCCTCTTGGAGGTCAAATAGCTCGATTTTGGATTTTTTTTTCTTGCTTGGCCTCGAAAAAAACGTTGGCTAATTGGCTTCTATTAGGCTTCATTTCATTTTAATGCAATTGTGAAAATTTTAACGATTTTTCATGGTAGAAATAAATTAGTTCTATGGTAAATGATGTGGGAGATTGGTTTGTAATCAAATTTTTCCATTGCTCTTGTTCCCGACTACTCAATTGACTCAGTCGAGGAACCAAATAGCCCAGGATCTGAGCTTTCCATTTGGCTTCTTTCTGGCCTCTTTTGAAAAAGTAACAGTTTGGCCTCTTTTGTTGGAATTTTGCTACTTTTCAAGACATATTTGACTACGACCTTGCGCAGAAACCTGGCAACTCTGTCGCACACCAGGACGTTTGCTAGTGTGCAGTGGGCTTAATCCTAGAAGCGTCTATTTATCTCTGCTACGTAAAGTTTTCCAAGGCACAAGGTTGTTCGAGCCCAAGTGTAAATTTTCGCAAGCTGATGACAAATATGGCTTTTTCTTTTTACCAATAAGACACAATTCACTACGAGGAGCATTCTATTATGCGGAAAACGCTTGCAGGTTAGTTCTAATTCAATTTCTTCTTTTCCACTGGTGGGTTCGCCCCTGTGGTAGACTTCATTGTGCAAGGCCCGATGTCGTGGGGAGTCTTAAATACGAAAGATGAACACACAGGAATGTGATGGCATGGACGCATAACCAGACGAACAAACAGTATTCACCCAAGTTCATCCAGACCCAACATGTATCTGTAGTATAAAAACAGCCATTGTGTAGGTAGTCGTCGCCCTTGCCTGCCGTTAAGGACAGATTTCCACCAGCGCATTTATTCACGCACGTAAAATTTTTCCATCTTTCAGAAATACGTTTAAAGAAAGACACTTGATAATTTAAAACACTAAATTCTAAACATTTCATTCGACACGGGCCTCACTTCTGTCATGATTAGTTTATATTTCTTTAGGTCGTAAAAGCCCATGGTGCGAGAGGAAACTTGCTTGTTTCAAATCTATATGCATTCAAAAAGCCCGGCAACATATTTAGAGGGCAACCTCGAGATGATGACTGGCTGTCATGAGCTCTTGGCGTTTGTCATTTTATTCTTGCTTGAGTTTCATTGGCATTAGTTGTGAAATCCAATGGCTGTCACAACTATAAGGCTATCACAACTTTACACCAGACGTCATAAACTTCAATGACTGCATTGCCAGCGAAAACGTCTCTAGTATAAAGACGGCTGTTGTCAAAATCAAGCTTAATCCCTTAAGAGACTAAGCTTGGACTGATTCTGTTTGCATTCTTAAGCCTCTATCCAGAAATTGTCCAGAGAGAACCAACGCGTTGATGATACTACTGTCACGGAATTAATTCCTTGTTGCTTGTCGAGTCTCACTGATCATGAACATGTTCGATGAAATTAATTACTTTTTTGCACGACGGATGGAGCTTAACCCTAAAAAGTGTAAGGAAATGTTAATGTCGTTCTTGGAATATTCTACCTCCACTATAAATTTAATTTATGAGTCCGGTGTTCCTGTTGAGTCCGGTGTTGATATGCTCAGTCATCGACTCATCAACTCCCATAGACATAGTAAAATACTTTTACGTAAAAATAGTTTGTTGGCCAAGGATTTTACTTCGTAGTGACTTTCTAGTTTCGACCATGCTTCTTTTGCTGTTGTAGCCGCACGAACTAAAGACAATTGTTCATCCCCTAACGACAAACAAATCGTAACCAGAGCTTTCCTTTCCCGTCTTTGAAATTGCCGACGTTGAGTTTCAGTAGTTCCCTCGGCTGTAGGTTCTACCTCATCGCCCTGTACAATATTCCAAAGATCCTTCTCTTCAAGGACCATTTGCATTTTAAATTTCCAAAGGTGAAAGTTCTCTCCGCTAAACTTTTCGATGCGCAAAAGCGAGCCATGTTCGTCACTTCCTGACGTCGCCATACTCTTAAATTTCGCATAAACACAAGCCGAAAATTCGTTCATTTCTCATATTAAACCTTCCAGAAGGCGAACTGGCGCTTCTGGGCCCATAATCTGTTAAGTTTGGATCGAATGTTCGGCACAAAAGTGAATTGATTTAGATTTTATTGGAGAAAGTGTCACTATACAAAGACATCACAAAAACATGTGCTTTGTTCTCTAATCTCTACTTGAAAAGTCATGTGTACACTGACCTATAATTTTAACTGGATTATAGTTCTAGTTTTTCGCACTATAAATATGTACCCTTAACATATGGTAGAGTATCTCAACACTCAAAAAGTAACTTTTCCCGGCAGTCATTTTCATGTTAAATTGTTTTTAAGCACAATTAAGAATGGTGTTCATGTTGTGCAGCCCAAGTATCAGCTACTGAATCTTTGAGGCGAGTACACACAAGTACGATGACAGTTGCAGTGTTACCTAGCTTGAAGAGGTGTGGACACCAGTGTACATCACTAATATACAACAAAAATTTTGTTAAGCATTTTAAAAACTTATGTTGTTAAATCTAGAGATTACAGCAAAATCTAGAGATGATTCACAGCAGGATCTTAAGATTGACTCATTTCGTGCATCGGGGTAGGTAAGTGATGTTGAAAAAATGACAATGTTGAAATCACAGTCCAATTTTAAACTAATCATTTGATCACTGGCATCAATCTTCTGTGGTGTAGTGCTGGAGAAAAATGCAACCATAGGCATTAAATTTTCACTGTAGCAACAATAAAGAATTCCACCACCACAAAGAATATGGAATGACAAAACGTTTTGAATAATTCCAATAACTGCATTAGAATGAAATAGCAAGTTCAAAAGAACATTGTCTCATGGAAGTCAGTCAAGTGTGTCGTAAACAATTTTTATCCCGGCTAACCGGGCTAGCCCAGCTCATATGAACAGGCCTAAGTCTTGCGATCAATCTTTGTTCAATGTCCTTGATGATTTTCAACTTGGACTGACGATAGTTTAGCGAATATAACTCGATACACTTTCGTAATAATTAATGTAACTATAAAGCATGTTTCCACTAGCTCATTTTGCGTATAAGCTGTAAAAGGATGTTATGTACAGTAACTATCGAAATGCACGTGATAAAAACATGCCATTGCACATGACTAAAGTCTAGCATGGGTAGCACAAAAATAAATGTAACGGAATACCAATTATTGAGATACTACTGCACTGGCCTTGACAAAGCAAGGACGCAATAAATTGAAGGTAGCAAAGTTTAATAGAAAACTGAAACGCGAACTACTGTGTCTGTGTGTGAATACTGTAAGAGCTATCCCCCTAACAAGCCCGACGATCCTGCATCTTAGAAGAAACACTGATCTACAAAAGCGGAGCTAGGGGTTGTTTTACAAAGCGCCTTATTTTCTTTGTCTCATTAGCTTTTTGCTAAAATTCTCTTTAATCAATTCTTTTCAATTTGATCAATACAAAACGTCGCTTCGCGCGAAAAATGTCGCTAGTGGAAAACAGCCTTTATAAGGCCTAATTCCACGGGCGACATATTCCGGCGAAACACAGAAATATTTTGCGCGAAATTAATCAGCGTTTGCCTTGTAGAGACAAGACGTGTTTGCGTGAAAAAATATCGCGCTCTGCAGGTGAGTAGAACTTTATTCAACTCAATGCGAACGCCAAAAATGTAGAAAATTAAAACAGAATCATTGAAGTGCGATCATGCATGCTAAATTTGCTCAAGAAATATTAGTTAGCATTTGCGAAATATTTCGCTCGTGGAATCAGGTCGCAATTGGGGAAATTTAAGTGAAAGCAATAGTAACTGCACACTTTTGTTTCTGTAATCCGCTAATTGTTTCTGTAATCAAAGTTTTTCGTACAACTACTCATTGCATATGTGTAGTTTTAAAAACTCGTTAATAATTCACAAAGAAATTTAAAAAGAAATATATGTGTGATCAGTCTCTTCATATGCGGTAAAACACGCTTACGGCCTAGTTTAGACGTCGCACTTCTGTCGAGTCAAATGCAATTCAAACAATAGGTAATGAGATGAAAATGAGGTAGTCATCTCATTATCTATTGTTTGAGTTGCATTTGACTCGACAGAACTGCAACGTCTAAATTAGGCCTAAAATTTCAACTTGCATGTATTCTCCAGCTACGTAATATAAAACTATACTTCGGAAAATTATTTCCTTCCCTTTTGTGATGATCTAACAGGGGAGTTTTTGAAGCCGTTTAATAAACTTTTCAGCTCATGCTTTATCACATCTAAAACGATCCGCTGCGCATACATTCCTGCACGTCTAAAGATTACATAGTATGTGTATAATATTTACGTAATATCTATAGTTCTAGGAACAGGGTATACCGTAAGCGTTTGCTAATTAATTTTTTTGCAGATTCAATATGAGAACTCCAATTCATGTACTGCTTGTCTTGACCTTTGCTGTATTCAACGTGAGCGACAATGAAGCAGCTGAATGTAATCGTTCGTATGGACCTGCAGGAACCGTTCATTGTGTAAAGTTCCCACGATATGATGATTATACCAATGGACTATCTGTCGTACAAATACATATATCAAGACAACATCAAAAATGAAGCATCAATGTGTTGACCAAACCAGAACATATTGCCACTATCAATGCATGCTTGATTTGTATAACAAAAATGACGGTGCAGTTCTCCCTTACTGCTCGTGCTCTCCCAATTCCCCAGCTCCCACGGAGAGTGTTAAACTGCCATCAAGGTGTTACAGCCCAAGCGGAACGCAGTGTATAACTGGTACAGAGAATGTCTCAATAAAGTCTATCCTTCATGTGAAAATACCGAAGATGACTACGCCATCAAGTATGCAGAAGAGTTTTGCAAACTTTACGATACACGATACGGAAAATTTTCCTCGGAAGGAAAAAAATGGATAGATGCTGTGCGAAAATGCTTACAAGTCAAACTCGTTCCTTTCATAGACAAAACGTTTTTCAAAACCTGTGCAGAACTTAAACGCCACGCTTTCAAAACACATACATCATGCTACTTGGATCCTGATGCATCAGGACTATCCAATTGGGATTTGTCCCTTTCAGATCAATGGGCAGTGTTCTGGACCATCAAATCGGGCTTCTACCAAGCATTTTGGCCGAGTATTGATGGTTTACTTAATGTATTTAACGGGTGTGATCAAAGAAAATTCAACTCGCAACCAATTAAAGCCAAAGAAATTGCGGACAAAATCGCAGAAAAAGTCGATACAGTAAAACCCCGCATAAAAGAACCAGTGAATTTTGACTTCAGGCTGAAATGGTTCATATGTAACTGGTACTTAGAAAGAAATCAGCCTGAAGTGGTTCTTAACTGGTTCTTATTTCCAGTAAAAAAATTGTTCCTGGTTTAGAGTTTTAAACCTCTTACTGTATATCATTAAACTAGTAAATAAACTGTAATTTAACTGTTAATTATATAAAATATAAATGTAACTTGTCTTTAACTAAAATTGGTAATTGTCTAGCCCTTGGGGGCAGATCTTATCATCATCTGAACCGTCAGCTGTTAACAAACAGCCAGTTTTTTCAAACAATCTTCTAAAAAATTCTTTATTTTTACTTAGCTCCCTCCATGCCTCTGCCGTCCACTTTGTCATAAGGATCCTTCTGTCTTTGGCTGAGAGTTTGTCATGCCATTTTTCTAGATTTTGTTCCTCCTCCAACCACCTTTCCATTTCTGCAGCTATTTTTGCTTTCATCATTTTTCCACATCCTGCGTCAACTGGCTGAATCTTATCTGTGTGATTTTCAGGAAGCATGTACACTGATGCATTGATTTCATTTCTGCAAGCTTGGTGAAATGCCTTGCTTTGCTGGAAACCAACATTATCAACAAAGATAACCTTTTCATCTTTGTCTTTTCCAACCCCAGGAACAAGTGTTTTGTTGACCCAGTGGATATTTACCTCTGCATCCATCCAGGCAGATGGCTGGTAAAACACATCAACTCCCTTGTCATACTGTTCCTTTTCAAAGATACTTACATTCCCCTTTCCCCTAAATATAATGGCTGGCTTGACATTTTGTTCACCTTCGGCACGTATACAAAGTTGTAGGGTAGCTTGCCTTTTATCTAAACCAGATGATGGTTGTGACACCCATACCTGCTTGCTACCCAATGTATCATAAGTTGTTTCTTGCCCAGTTACAAATGGAAGGGGCACCTGATCAATGTTATATCTGTTCTTGGGTAGCCATCTTCCATATTTTGGATCAATAGAAGACCTAATTTAAAGATAAAAATTATTGCCCAGCAAATTAAAATAATTGGAAAAAAATAATAAATAATTAAAAATAATTAATAATAGAAGACCTACCTGTTTCTTCTCCTTTGTGTTTTTAAAGATTTCCTCAAATTCCTGTGAAACTTCTGTATAGTACTTCTACCATCATCTGCAGAATCTTTTTTTTTGTTTGTGCGACGTCTGAGCACAATGCCATGTCTTTTCTTGAATCGCTGGAACCAGTTTTGACTGCCTTTAAACCTTTCTGCTGCCTCTTTACCGTAGCACATTTCGATTTTAGATTTCATTGTTTTCGTAATCCAAAGTTTAGAAACTTTGCTGCCTGCTGCTCTGCGCAGTTTAAACTCGGATACCAGAAGTTTTGATGCCCGAGGGTACTTTTCCAAATGTTTTGATCGGTTATAATTAATTCTCCGTTTTCGTCTAGCAGCTGTGGTTGGGCCCATGTTTTTCCTGTGTTTATTGAGGACTAGTTGTTCTTGCAATCGGTCTTTTTCTTTGTTCCATTTTATCACTAGCGATTTGCTAATTCCCAATTCCTTTGCAACTGTTAAATATTTACCCACCTTGCCCTTGGTTTTGATTTGATCCAAACGGTTAACAGTTTTTATTTTAAAGTCCAGGGTGTACGAGTTCCGTTTAGCACTTCCTCTTCGCTTTTCCTGTTGTGGCCTTCGGCATTGCCCTGACTGACCATTATTAATATTGAATTCTTTGCCTAATTCAGATTGACGATTGTCAAGATTCTCTAATGAATCTGTCTGCAACACTCTTGGTGCTCCTTGGCTTAAACTACGATGAGTGTTACTGGCCGCAGCAGCAGACTGAATTTCATGTTTTAGGCGCACGTGAATGTTAAGATACTTCTCTCCTGTAAACGATTTTTCACATATGTTACATTTCATAGATTTACTACTCAGTTCAACTGACTTTCCCAATGTTCCTGTGATGTCGTAAAGCCGTCCATCTTTCAGTTCTACTGACTTTTTGATACCGCAATCGAATAATGTACGATTCATTTGCATAGACAAGTTGCCTTTGTTGGCAAGATGTGATCATGTGAATGCCATGAAAGAGAGACGAGTCAGACAACTGGGTACGAGTCAGACACTCTTATTAAAAACCGCCCCGCCATCTTGCATATTTATTTCTTGCTAGTTTTTCCAAGAAAATATACTAAAATACCGACATTCTCTGCAAGAATGGAAAATGAGTATGGAATTTATGTAGAGGCAAGCATCCGTGGTTATCATGCATATTTTCAAACTTCAACTGTTTACATTGGTGAGATACTGACTTGTGAAGTGGAACCCGACAATGAATATGACAAATATGCTGTGGTAGTTAAGAATGAAGATGGCTACACTGTAGGGCATGTTCCAATCGAATTGTCAAAAATCTTTCACAAATTTTTAGTGGACTATGGTGAACTTGAGGCTGAATGCATTGGGAGTAAATACAATGAAGGGGAAGGCAAAGGTTTAGAAATACCAGTGGACTATAAACTTATTGGGAATGCTGGTTATCTGGAAAAAATTCTTAAAAAGCTCAAGAAAATTGAAATATCTAGCAACTGGAAACTTACAGATGTCATAAAATTAAATTAGATTCCTGACTTCAATATTTCTTCACTTTTGTCTTTGTCATTTGTTTTTACTGTTTATGTTCATGGATGATGCATAGCATATATATTTTATACCATCAAGTACTGAGTGAACAAAGGGCCATCATGATGTAAGTTTTTTGAATATAGTTATAAAAGTTGAATTATGTTGTGAATTGATTGCTGTTTTGATAAAATAAATGCATGCATGATGTGTTTGAAAGACATAATTCCTGCTACC
>JAODVM010412288.1:0-10347 GCA_025400095.1 Phenganax marumi
AATGATAGGAAGAGCCGACATCGAAGGATCAAAAAGCAACGTCGCTATGAACGCTTGGCTGCCACAAGCCAGTTATTCATCTTCGCCGTTCGGGTGTGAAATTAACTTTGCCTCTCCTTATGACAGTCATAAACATGTACAGTAATAACATGTTGACATTAACAAAAGTTATGACACCTTTTCACTATAGTATTATTGTAACTTTTCTGATGAAATCTACCCCCCTGTTTTTTCATGCTCATATGAAAGACCATGGTCTGAAACGTATTCTCACCAAATATGAAAAAATTGCAATGGCAAGATTTTGCGTAATCGCTATTTTTAGATCAAAATTTCGGAAAAAATGTTTGTCGTTAGCACCAAAATGCGTTTCACGCGACGCTGATTCGATCTAGCTATACGGCTAAGTACTTTTTTTGGGAAATTTCTTCGTAATACATAGGGCACCCCCCATGGAAAAAAATTCCCCCAAAAAAGTTACTTCGCTGTATATACCAAAATGCGTTTCACGCGACGCTGATTCGAACTGGCTATTCGGTTAAGTACTTCTTTTGCGGAAATTTTTTCCACATGTATAGAGCACCCGCCATACTTGGAAAAAAATTCTTATGTACGTATAGGTGACGGCAGTATGTAACTTAGTTCTCAGTATAGGTGCCGGGAGGATGTAATTGAGTTCTCAGTGTAGGTGCCGGGAGGATGTAACTGAGTTCTCAGTGTACGTGCCGGGAGGATGTAACTGAGTTCTCAGTACAGGTGACGGGAGTATCTAACTGAGTTCTCAGTATAGGTGCCGGGAGTATGTAGCTGAGTTCGCAGTCTAGGTGACGGGAATATGTAACTTAGTTCTCAGTATAGGTGCCAGGAGGATGTAACTGAGTTCTCAGTACAGGTGACGGCAGTATCTAACTCAGTTGTCAGTATAGGTGCCGGGAGTATGTAACTTAGTTCTCAGCTATAGGTGACAGAAGTATGTAACTTAGTTCTCATCTATAGCTGACAGGAGTATTATTTTGCCGTTAGCACCAAAATGCGTTTCACGCGACACTGATTCGATCTAGCTATACGGCTAAGTACTTTTTTTGGCAAAATTTGTTTGTCATGTACAGGGCAGCCCGCATACTTAGAAAAAAAATCCCGAAAAAAAGGTACTTTGTCCTATATACCAAAATGCGTCTCACGCGACACCGATTCGATCTAGCTATACGGCTAAGTACTTTCTTTTGGGAAATTTCTTCCTAATGTATAGCGTACGCCCCATACTTTGAAAAAAATTCTCCAAAATTGTTTCCGGGACGTTGTGATAGAAATACGTTTCGGGCAACGCTGATTCAAACTGGCTATATGGCTAAGTACTTTTTTTTCACAAACTTGCTCCTAATGTATAGGGCAGCCCCCGTACTTAGACAAATATTGGCAAAATTTAATAAGCCATAATGAAGAAATTCTCTTGCTAGTGATGCTCAGCAAAATATTTCAAAAAACAATAAAGTCCCATGAAAATAAATTTACCCTGTTAATTAGTGGATGAATGATACTTGCAAAATTGCAAAATTTGTTAACCAGCATATTTGAGAAACTGGGTTCGAAGTGTTGCTGATTCATTGTGTAAACTATGTTGAATAATAATTCCACCATTAAGTAAGTACAAACGGTATGTAATAAAATGAAATACATAGATTTACATAAATAAAGAAAATTTCTACAAACTTCCTCAGTTTTGCATGAAAAATTAAAGGAATTTTAATGGAAGACAAAAGAAATGTGAATGTTGCAATGTGGAAACACTGTTTGTTTACAAGGGCCGCCATCTTGGATTGTGAAATTCATTGCTCCTTTTTCTAAGTGAATCTACCGTTTTTGGACCACCTATTCCGCTGTAAACGTGAGTTTCTTTATATTAAACTATCATACTACTGTTGGGTAACATTTTCCAGCGTTAGACACTGCATTTTATTGCATTCTTTGTCAAGTTTAGATCGGTGGAATGTCATTGTTTACATTCCAATTCAAAGCTAGTATTTCTTGCTTCTAGAAGACAAATTTTCATCTTAAAAGCTGCTTTTCTTCTTGAATTAGATATTGCTACATTTCTTTAACCAACTTCCCATGGTATCACTCTAAAACTAAGCAATATTAGCAGTGTTTAAATTGTTTTTATCAGTGAACATTTAACAGTTTGCTCCATTACATTATGGTGTTGTACTAGTTCATTCAATGGCCCCAAAACCTTTTATCTCTGTTTTTATTCAAACAGTAACATTCAAAAACAAGTTATTTAATCTCTGTCCAACCAACTTACATTGAATAATGGGTCTATTAAAAGGATGAACTTGCATCAACTGTTCCAGACAATGAATTAAATGTACACAGAACATATGGCATACATTAACCAACACACAAGTTCCTAAACGTTGTACAGCGTTCTCAACAGAGCACCGCTTCCTTTGTTCATAGCTAGAGAAAATAGTAGCTATACTATTTAAAAATGGCTACAGGATGGACTGAAAGTGATGCTACTAGGTATTGGGCAAATCGCCAAACATTCTTACTATGTGAATATCCAAATCTACAAAGTAAAATAGAGCAGTATAAACATGACAAACAATCACGTGATGTTAGGCATGCTCAAGAGTTTGCAAAGTACATAGAAGAAAATAACATTGAACGTGACAACTCCGATGTTTGTGGTGTCAACGCAGTAACTACTGTATCTGGGAATCTTGCTTTTTGGGCGAGAAGTATTTCTTGGTGCATTTGTTACAAATGCAACTCAGTTGCTCCTATTAAAATGGAACATACCTATAACCAAAGAAAAAAACTATCACCTACTTTTTCATGCTCATGTACATCAGAACGATATTTTGTGCCTCGGTTACAACTTGTTCCAGATCAGTTAAGAAACCTTTCTCTCGACAACATCCGCACCCTAAGACCATTTGACTTGCATTGTGGCCCTTATATTAGACAAGCACATGGTTATAGAGTCAAAACAGCAATGATAAAGTTAACACCATTGCAAAACGTTTTGGAGAAAATACAGCAACTGGACAATGAGATGGATCGCGATAAATGTCTTGCGGCTTACTCTTACCTAATAAGTGCACACAATTCCCGTTACTCCAATTTTGTACAACTGCAAAATGAACTTATTGCTGACGGTACTACCCTGAACACATTTGACATGCAAAAAACTTCAGGAATAGAATGCGCATTGTGGCCAAACCTATATCTGTATGCAGCTTGGTGCGAGAGTACTATCGAGGGTCAACAAACAAGGCATAGCATGAAATTATCATTTATGAAAAAAGTTTTTTCAGAAATTCTTGATTACTCAATGAATTTTGAGCTTTTGCAGTTTCACTATGATAGATGGCTATACAAGGTAGTATCCGGTGCAATTAATTCAGCAAGATTCTCGAATTGCTCTCCAGCTAGAGCATTAGACAATAAGGCATTTTCTGCAACATACTGGCAGTGGCAACATCGTTACCTGCTTGACGCTGTGCAGCAGTTCGGTTTCCCTGATGTATTTGTCACTATTAGTCCTTATGAGTGGTCGTTCCCATTTCCAACTTGGCTCGAAAATATTCGTTCCAAAACAGGCAGAGGTCCCACTGAAATTGCAGCCTTTGAAACACTCCACATAGCTCACGTTCTAGAACAACTGGTCCGGGGATATCTGTGTGGTAGCAACTCTAACATATGGTCAAGTCACCTCTTTTCTTACAACAGAATAGCCACTAGAACTAATGTGAAGACCTATTTCTACCGGTTTGAATTTCAGCAAAGAAGCACAGTACACCTTCATTTATTAGTATGGCTGGATGATATTACTAAAACGCAACATCAGTTTGTTCGAGCAGATATTCCCCAAAAAAACGCAGAGCTTGCTCACCTTGTGCGTAAACTTCAAACTTCAAGTACAAATGCTGAGTGTTTGGATTTACAAGAACAAGATTCCTACTTTGCATGCAAAGATGGAAAAAGGTTTTACATCTTAAACATCCTGCAGATGCCTTTGCATTAAATTTACGTGCATCATTTCTACTGTCATTCCCATGCTAAAGTACTCGATGGACTTTCAAACAACCGATGGTGCTGCAATGCTTTTAAAATATGTTAGTTCTTATGTCACTAAGTGCCACAACACCACAGAAATTGATGCTCTTTACTCATACAATGTGCAGGGAAGGCAAGCCGCCATTAACTATTTAACAACATCAACGCCAGCAGAACCTGAAATGTGGTTAGCTTTGACATCAATGAAAATTGCATGGACTAGCAGTAGGACAAAAAGATTCACCTTACCATCTACAGAAAATGCGAACACAGACGCAGTCTTGAAGAAGTATTGGAAAAGAGATCAATCTTTTGAAGCATATAGTTTGCTAGCATGGCTCAGAGCAGTTGACCATACCAAAGCCTCACCACAACCATACAAACAAGGGAACACGCTAGTTGGCATTAAAATTTTGTCAATTTTTAATAGGCAGTTCTTCTTTCAATATGTGCTATTGCACTTACCTCACAGAGAACTAACTGAAGTTTTCCATCCGTCCAGTCAGTCCATTCCTGAACATCTTCAATCTTTTGCAGCATGCATATATCACTTTCCTGACTTCTGGAGAAATGATAACAGTATAAGATCATTCTTTTCAATACAAGGCCACCGCGACACTTTCATTGATACTATAATCTCTTATGTTCACAGTATGGCAGACCTTTTTAACATGTGGCAAATGAACATCGTTTCATCATCTCTTTTGCAAGATATATCCAGTCCAACATCAACGGAAACAACATTAGATGGGATACAGTTAGCAGCAAAAAACAATATTCAACAGTCACTTGCCACACGTGCACAGTATTACCATCACACTGACAGCTATGAGCAAGACGAGCCAAACACAGAAAACAGTTCTGATGACATGGTCTCTGATACAGACAATGAAGATGATCCACACTTAAGAAAAAGCGCAGCTGCACATATTCAATCAACATCTTCCACGTTGCAATGGCAAAAGCCAATACTAATCACAGGCAAACCAGGCACTGGTAAATCCCACATTATTTTACAGACTATCAGAAATATTGTTGATACTGGATCATCAGTACTAGTGGCATGCCCAACAGGATTTCTAGCAAGTGTATTCAAAGCTCAACTGCCAAGTAACGTTTGCTGTGAAACAATTCATTCAGCATTCCATTACCCAGTTGATAAAGACGAAACACCTAAAACAAACTGGTCTCTCTCGCAATACGACATAATATTTGTTGATGAGCTATCGATGATTCCTAATACACTTTTTCAACACATACTGTTGACTTTGAGAAAACTGATATTTAGGCCAGTTCTAGTTGTCTCTGGAGACTTTGCCCAACAGCAGCCATTTTCTTCAACGAATTCAAGAATAGTGATTGTTCCAAGTCCTTTGAACGATAAACATTTCATTGCATCTACCTATCATTACTCACTCACGGCACAATATCGAGTAGGAGACAAAAAGTATCTCCAATTCCTAGACCACATACGATGTTGGATCCCCAACCAGCAACTACTAGATGAAATTCAACAGGGTAGAGTGCTTGCTCCAGATGAAAACATAAGGCAAGACATAATTGCTGATGTATACAGAAATCACCCTGATATTACATTTCTCACATTTACGAACAAAGCATGCAATTTTGTAAACACCTTAGCCACTGAAATTCTATTCCAAAAATCAGAACCTCTTGGTGTAGTTCAATTTGACTGTGATACATGCGAATCAGCCCTTTTTCAACACATAAGAGTAGTCGTAACAGAAAATCTAGATAAGCAGACAGGACTTGTTAATGGGCAGATTGGTCAAGTGCAAACAATGCAAAACTCAACCATATTCCTTAAACTCAACTCTGGAACAGTTGTAGCAGTTTATCCTGTTACAACATCAAAAAATGGATCAAAAACGACATACTACCCATTGCAGCACGCATATGCTAATACCATCTGCAAGGCCCAAGGGCAAACATTAAAAAAAGTAGCAGTTTGGTTTGACACTCATACTATTCCAGCTGGTACAGCATATGTTGCTCTGTCTCGTGTCAAACGTTTAACTGACATTTACTTTGTCACTCCATTGACACCATCAGCATTCACACCAGTGACAATATAACAAATGTCACTTTGAAATTTTCATTCCCGAAATATAAACGTAACCAACTTACCTTTCTGAATGTAATTGCAGATGAGCCGCCAAAGCAAGTTCACCACTGGAACGTCAGACAAGCGACAAGCAGTTGGGTACTTCAACCACTTCCCAAAAAATTTCCTTCAGCCATACGGACTAGCAGCAGAAGCTCCTGACGCTGCATAGGGTTGGAAGATAGTGACGACGAATTTTAATAAAAATGAATTTTGTGTGTTTTATCAACCGTTTTACAAACACTGATGAACTGGACAAGATTGCGCGTTATGTGCTGGTAAAAAATTACTATTTAGGCGTTCAACGTACAACATTTTATTCCGTATACCTAAAAAATAATGTATGCTATTACAATCCGATTGTTTTGTAACCATAGGGGATAGTTGTAAAATCCGGTTTTATGATGCGCTTATCAAATGTAAACTTAAATACTTTTTTTTTTCATTTTTAACCATTACATTTTGTTGATTTGTGCGTGTAATCTTATTGGTATAATTAGCTTCAATCATTCTTTCCGAATCTTCTAAACAACTTTTCATCGAATCAAAAGTTATGTTTTATTTACCCTCCCCCTTCAAAGTAAAGCCCTTACAATGAATAATCTCGTCGCGACAACTTGACGCATTTCCGCTTACATTATTAGTAACGTACTCGTTAGTAAGGCATGCATAAGACTTTGGACCTGTTGAACAAAATAATTCGATAATCTCTCATCATCACCTACTTTACGTTTCGAGTTTAATTCGTCTGTCAAGTCGCCTAAGTATTCGCCTGTGGGTACAATGTAATCGTTTTCATTTTCACAAGTGTAAATCACGGAATCCGTGTCAAAGTAAAGTACGCGTTCTTTTAAAGTGTTTAACAATTCAAATAACTCCAGTCTAGGGTAAGCTGTTACAAATGATGGGATAATGACATTACAATTTTTTAGCGATGTTGACGTAGATAATGTTTTCTTGTGTGTCCTGACTAAATCTTCACTTAAAAATTCTAATGAGGTTACTGAAAGTGCTCTCTTTCTCAACATCATGATTATGATATTTATATATCTTAGTTTGAGTAGCTATTGCTATTTTGTTTAATTGTTTCTTAGCAGATTTTGTTAACTTTTTAGATTCAATAACCTCTTTCGGAACAGTATATACGCTAATATTAGTCATCCAGTCTTTACTTAAAAGCATTTCGCGATTACTTTGACACATTTTATTGAACAATGTAAGGAATCTTTCCACCGAGAACTCTTTAATACGTGTCAAAGCAGTCGAAAATGGTTTTACACGTGCATTATCAATATAAATATAGCCGAAATCCTCATCCGAATCAGACATAGTACGCATGAGTAGTTATCTATTTAAGGGTAGGTTTTTTTTGAAGGCGCGGTCGCTAAGCTCAAAATTAGTATAGATTACTATTACGGGTTAGGGTGGGCAACGCCCAAAAAACGCCCAAAATCGGGTGTTTTTCCAGGAGGGGTGCAGATTTTTAATGAGATGCAAACCACGTGATCTGTGTGAACCAATCAGCGTGAAGCGTGAACCCTAACTTTGAGGTGGAGACTTCACGTAAGTGGTAGGATAGGGGTGGCCATCGTTCAAAAGTCGTTAAAAAGGGTTAGGGTTAGGAATTTTGTTTAACTGAGCGATGTGTTTTAGGGTTAGAATCCGGGGGGAGTGCGAGTGTTAATGAGATGCATGATGATGTAACCCTAACTTGGAAGATGATGTAACCCTAAGTTTTGAGATGATGTAACCCTAACTTGAAGAAGAACCAATGAGAGGAGGTATATGCTAATGAATGGTGGTAAAAATAGGAAAAAGGATGGAGGAATAATGATCTTGTTGTGCTGGGGTTGGATTTATTGCATCCGTAAAATGTCAATAGGGTCGGATTTATTGCATCCGTCATGTAAAATGGGATTGGATTTATTGCATCCGTTGTAAATGTCGAGGGTCGGATTTATTGCATCCGACCCTTTGAGACACATAAACTTTATGTGTCCCTTATGTGACAAGAGTAGTGTGAACCCGAAGCCTTAATTGAGCCGAATGAGGATCGAGGCTTTGCAAGGGGTTTATATACGCGTGCATTAGCATAATATGTCAATCAATCACAGCTGTCAACGCGCTGATTGGTTGAGCGAGTTCGAACTTCATGTTGCGTGCGATGAAACGGGTATTCTAATTATGAATTAGCATGACAAGGGCTGCTGTCAAAAAAAATACAATGTGAACACAATGTCAATACTGCGGCGCTGCTGCTGCATTTCAATATGGGTACGCTACAAAAATGGTTTAATTGCATCTGTAAAACAACATACTAAAGCTTTTTCTACATACGAGTCTAAATTTTTAACATGGTTATAATAATATTTTATGATGGTCTCAAAGTTTTCATCTAGTTCATATCGTTTTTCTACTAAAGTTTTACCTAATTCACTACAAAAGTTAATAATTAAATCGTCTTGTGTAAAATACGCGTTTCTCACTACTTTATTTACAGTATTTTCCTGGAATAACATAATATTTATTAATTCAAACCTAATATCGTACCCCTCATCTAAACCCTTAATACATTTTAACCCACTAATCACCCCAAAATAACTACTAGTTTCAAAAGCAAAAAAAATGTCTTTCTCTCGAAGTTCGTGTAAGTAAAAACTATTGATAAAATCGTCTAGAGTGTAATTGTTATATAATTTACTTAAAATATGGTAGTATAGACTATGAAAAGTTATGCAAGGTTTTGCACCGACGTACCGTAGCAGACTTGTTTTTGCGCATGTTGCCAAGGATGGTGGTTGCCACTGCACGTATTCGTCGTCACTCCATTCTTCAAACCACGCGTTCATCATCGCTGTTGTTGCAGGTCTGGTCTGGTCTGGTCTGGTCTGGTTGCTCTTTGCTTGTTGCTTGTTGTTCGTTGCTTTGGTCTTGTAGTTGGCTTTCGTTTTGCTTTTTGTCGTCTTGTAGCTTGTTGGCGTCTTGACTGACGCTTTGTGCTTGGTATTGCTCTTTTATGTCATTGGCTTGCTCATCCTTTTCCGGAATGGCTGAAGGATCATGATGACAGATGTCAAGCTTTTCACGGCTTATCTTATGCCAAAACGGATGTAGTATCGGTGATTGATTGTTTGTGTAGCACTTTTGGTAGAGAGCGTAGACGGTTTGACTGATTAAATCTGGTCGTTGAAATTCACGCATAAGTGTAGGGTCTTTGGCGATAAGTTTATCGATATATAATTTGAAAAATTGATGCATTTCAAAAACCATTTCATCTCGTGATTTTTTCTTCTTGTCTATGATTTCAAGAAGAGCATGAAGGCTGATTTCATCATTCATGTATGCTTTGTCTATTTTTGCGAATGCATTTTCATCATCTAGAAATTGGTTTTTTGCTTTGTTAAGTCTGTCTTTTAGTACTAATATGTCTTTGTTTCCATACAGAGTCTGAAGTAATTCATCTCTTCTTTCGATGAATTCGTTTACATGCTTTATTGTTATTGATTCCATGACTGAACGAGACACACAAGGTTGACTGCGAGCGCAAGTTTAATTTATAATGCCTGTAGTTTTTGTAGAACTACTTCGGTTAATTTACGCTTTAAAAATGGACATAGAAAAAACTTTTCCAGAGGAATTTGGCTTTGTCCATAAATAAATTGCAATATTTATTAATAACAGCTATATATTCGTTTTTTGATTTTTTAAAATGAATTGTCTTTTCACAGAGATTATTGTAGTAACCTGGCTCGAGATTTTCGTCTTGTTCGTCGAGATATAATTGTAGAGAATCCTTATATTCTTTGCTTTTTTCATTTACTATTTTCCATTTATTCACCGCGTCCGTTTTTTGCTCTTCAAAAATAGCTAGAATTGCTTCAAGTTTTTCTTTTTCCTGGCTGTTCATACACCGTTCATATAAATGATCAACGACATCGCAACCCGTCGCGTGATTTGTAACGGGTACATTCATTTTTTTGCTTGGTGTTTTTGCAGTACTATTATACCTATATTTATAGTACGCGATGTTGGTGAAATGTCTTTGGTATTTTGAGTCCGGTGATGAATTATACGAAGAAATTAGTTATGAAGATTTTTTGGATGTAATTGAGGATTATTTTATATTTTCGTTTTCATTTGATTTTATTGATAGATATATT
>JAODVM010412299.1:0-10346 GCA_025400095.1 Phenganax marumi
CAAGACAAATTTTCTGTCATTATCTGAATGCAATTGACGATTTCACAACATTTTAAAAACTCCAAATCCACCAACATCGTGATGGCGGAAAAGTGAGAGTATATAATATAGGGAAATTTAAGAAAATTTGCGTGGGTTTTAGAAAATAGTTATTAGAAATTGAAAATTTTACATACCGTCGAGGTGTTACGCAATTACGAGTTTAAGTGCACAGATTACCAGCAGAAACTGGTCGATATGAAAATAGTGCCTACTCCGATAGAAAATGTAAGCATTATGACCAGGTTAAATCGGCAATGAACAGCACTATTTAGTCTCGCACGATACAACGACGTGGTTTTATCAATGAGCGATGCATAATTAAATTAACGAATCTTTTAAATTTTTTGGTGTAGAAAGTTTGGTCATGTATATATAATTGCTATGATAAACTAAGACCTTTTGATCACAAGCTTCTTATTGACTTTTTATTGTGCTATGCATTCTATGTGCTAATATTGGTATTGTATTTGAATGGACCGTCTATTAATGCGTACACTCCAGGGGCCGGTTGTTCGAAGCGCGTTTAGCTTAAACGGTGGATAAGTTCAAAATGGAACTCGTGTTTGTGTATTCCTTGAATAACGAAATTGAAAAGTTTTTTTACAGAATACAATAATAATAAATTTACCTATAGTTTAATTACATAAGATTTGACGTGAAAGTTGTAGAAAATGTGTGAGAGTGTTTTTGAATACTGACTTATCCACCGTTTAAGCTAAACGGCGTACAAACAACCGGCCCCAGGGAAATTGTTTTTCCTGTTTTCCGAATTTGTTACAAGCAATGATTCTTTAATGAAATTTTCTAAAACTCATTAAAAATTCATGAACCAAAAACAAAAGAAATCAATATTTCATGAGTACCTTGAAACTGGAAAAAACTGTCACGGGGTCACAAGGCTGTTTATGCATGTGTTCATTTCCAAAGTACAAGTAGTTTGGAAATATTTTCAAATAACTAGTAGCGTAATGAGTTTCTGAAGTCCATTCAAATACGCGACTTCGGAATTTACCGGTATTTCCAAGTCCTCGAGCATTAAAAATACTCGCCTTCGGTTCGTCTTTTCAAAACGCTCTCGGATTTCGAAATACCAGTAAAGTCCTCAGTCTTGTGTTTGAACTATTTCATAAAAAACCTTTCAAATTGTGCAAAAGAATTTTGCACCACATTATCAAAGATTATAGAACATATACGTATTTGGATAAAACCGGTAGTCACTGGAAAGGTTTTTTGCACATTGCGTACGTTATTCGTTTTATCTGCTCCTATCAATATATTTTCCGTATTATACCTTCAGCGTTGTCTATTCTCTCCGTTGTCAACATCTGCCGTTGAGTTGAATTCAACGATTCCACAACCAAATCATAAAAATCTAAGAACTCTTGATCCTCGTAAGCCGAGTGAGTTAGAAGGACAGTAACTGGTTTCTTAAAGGTAATTCCTTCTGGTTCAATCTTTAAAATTTTGCTCACAAAAGCTTCACCATCTTCGGGCTTCACTTTACAATCCTTGTACATCACCCGGTCATACGTCAAAGTGACTTGCTTCATAACAGCGTTGAGTGGAAAAATGAGAAAAGCACTTGCTTTTGGAATATCGAATATGCCACCTGTCTCATCAATAGTGAAGCTGTAAGAAATAATTAAATTTCATTAAAGTTCATGGAATTAATTGGTAACTGATAGTGGAGTAATTTAGCAGGTGTTTTTCTCAAGCTCTAATTAAAAGTCTATACTCTTCAAGAATCGCGTTTACTGGAATTAAACGACGATTATACTGCACTAAAAAAATCAATAAATCATCACTGCCGCAACGAGCGAGCCTTAAGCGAGTGAGCAAGGCAGCAGACTAAAAGAGAATAGGTATTCAAAATATCAATTTTGTGAAGACCGTGACGAATTGTGATTTTTCACCTAATTACACCGCAATGCAATGCGCTAACTTTCTGAAATAGAATGTGATGCGCGGAGTCGATCTCTTTTCGTCAAACTGCTAGTTGGCAAGACGTTTTGAACGATTCATTTGTAAAAAGTTTTATTGGAGGAGGAAAGATGTTTGAGTGAAAATACATCTGAATAAAATATAAACGCAAGTGAATATGACTAAGCGTATTTAACATAATGCGTGTTTTTATAAACGTATTTGGTTATAAAGGTATTTGATATATGAGCCACGTGCCCCATTTAGTGTGTGTTTGTACAGTTTGTGTGCATATTAAAGACAAAGTTAGGCTTGCCGTAGTCAATAACAAAATCCTCATGTACGCAAATAGTTTATATGCATCATCAACTAAAGGAGAAAACATTTTGTCTTCAGTATAAGCAGGGATCGGTGGCTCCTGTTTTGTAGCGTCAGATTTCAATAACGACAAGATTAAAATAGCTTTTGGTTTCTTTGTAGTGAAATAACGGCATTTTTAAAATACTTGTTCGTTTATCTTATATAGGGTTTGGCTCTGCGCGTGTGTTCAAAGGCTTGTAATAAAATATGTTTAGAATTCTGATCGCTTGTCTGTGCTTCTGTTGCCTTTCCAAGGCAGCACTAACTATCCTATGGGTAAACTAGTATACTATTTAAATTGGTGTGAAATTAAAAAACCTGTTGCCAGAAATCTCTTTTCGATTCCAACTATCCAGGGCAGCATCATCGCTTGTTTCGTTTTCGTTTTCAAAATAAGATGTCAATTTCATATTGTCATCTGGTGCTAAAAGAGAATTTAGAATGCCAAAGTTTATTATACAGACATTTTGCTGGGTGACCTAATCACACAATAAATCATTGCAGCAATACTTCCTGTCAGCTATTCATATCAAAAAACAGCCTATTAGCGGACTGACGCTCGCACGCGCATGTTTGGTACTGTGATAGAATGGTTTAAATAATTATGTAGCAGCAATTTGGAAAACAGATTTCACGAGGTATGTCCACTTTCCGTGTTATAATGTTTAAAAAAGCATGCAAGACACAAAAAAAAGGAAACATTAGCTATGAAAAACAAACTAGAAAAACACAAAAGTCTGTAGCAAGAAAGAAAGCATAAAAGAAAAACAAGTGAAGTTGGTGGAAAATTCTTCAAAAGCAACGAGGGGATAAGTTGAGTGGCTTAAATCACTTTTACGGCTTATTACCGCACACAATTTATTCAAAATATGAGTATGAAATAGAATGTCAAAGCCGATTAATCTCTGTAAAATATCTACAAACTCATCAGTTGCACTGACAAAGGTCTGAGTTAACGGACCAAAAGTTTTGCTATAATGAATACACGTGGTGTCCCCTCAAACTAATACATATATTGTTGTTTTCGCAATGCAAAACTGTAAGAACCAGATTAAAAAATAATTAAGAAATCCATCATAGGTTTTTAACAAAATAAATTTATGTTTTCTAGAGGCTTGAATAAATTCAAACAGCTTAACAGAATATTTTGAATAGGCTTCGTGAATAAAAGAATACTGTGCAGCTCATTTGAGCGATAGGCTGCCAGTACTTCAATGATTTGTATCTGGGCCTTTTAGGGCCTGCACTGCAGTAACTTCTGCACCCACAGTTTGAAGCTTGCATTTTATTCAAAATCACGAAAAAGACATACTTGACTTTAGTTTTTCTCAGATCATTCTTTACTTCCTCCAAGTACAGAAGAATAAATGAGATTACATGCAAGGTATAAATTACTTACCTTCTTTAAATTCGTCATACGATTGAGAGTTGTCTGACAATTCTCGAGAATACTTCTGAAAGTGGGAAAAACGTAGATAGACTTGCTGCAAAAAATTGTTCGGAGAGTTGTACAACTCCTAATATCAATTACTGTGGATCATCATGTAAACTTCGTTGCATGGATTTATATATAAGTCTTTTCTACAAGCGACACTTTTCATGCAAAGCAACACTGATTTGTCAGTATCTCGTTTTAATCAAAATCAATAGATAATCAGGTGAAATGCCTCGACATAATACCAACATTTATTCACAAAGTCCAAACGCTATAAGTGGTTATATCTGTATGTTACGCTCACGAATTGATGAGGTTGGTTAGGATTGTTGTCGGTAAGAGGGTCACGGCTGCCATATGACAAAGCCACCCCATAATTGGCACTGATTCGTGCAAAACGACTTTGGTATTTTTTAATTGAAAAAGAGCAATTATTTCTACACATAAGCTCGTAAGACCAAAATTTCACTTCGCACGATAGCGAGAGAAAGGTTTATTACAAATCTGGCGTAGCAAATTTCTTTGCAACTATCTCCAAATATAAAGCATAAACCTTGAAGAAAAGCATGTGCGATTTTTGTTAGTTTATGGCGCTAAAGCTGTTTTTCTTAGAGGAAAATGAATTTCATTTCAAGTACATTGTGTTGCAACAATTTGGCACTACCTTACCTTCAAAGAAATCTCGCTCTCTGTGGTCTTCGAATTCTCGATATTTCACCAACGTTCTTTTACTCCTTTCGACTTGTTTTCATAATTTACATCACCACCATGTTCCTTTAAATACTTGACAATTTCCAAGGAACCATGTTCTAAAGCAACATGAAGTGCAGTTTCTTTGGAAAAGTGCTCATAATTTACATCGGCACCATTTTCAACTAGACATTTGACTATTTCTAGAAAACCATGAGCTGCAGCAACATGAAGGGCAGTTCTATTTGAATTGTCGGCATAATTTACATCAGCCCCATGTTCAACTAAGTATTCGACAACTTCTAAAAAACCACGTTCTACAGCAACATGAAGTGCAGTTCCCGTATCCACATGTTCATGATTTACATCAGCACCATGATCAACTAAATACTTGACAATTTCTAAAGAACCACGTACTATAGCTAAATGAAGGGCAGTTCCCCTCGATTCGTTTATGTAATTTACATCAGCACCATGTTCAATTAAATATCTGACTACTCCTAAAGAACCACGTAATACAGCAACACGAAGAGGAGTTCCTCTCCATTTGTTCATGTAATTTACATCAGCACCATGTTTGACTAAATACTTGACGACTTCTGCAGAACCACATTCTACAGCAACATGAAGTGCAGTTTCGACTCCCGATTGTTTATGGTTTAAGTCAGCACCATGTTCAACTAAACACTTGACAATTTCCAAATGATCACGTTGTACGGCAACCTGAAGTGGAGTTTCGACACCCGCATGCTCATGATTTACATCAGCACCATGTTCGACCAAGCATTTGACAATTTCCAAGTGGTCGTGTTTTACGGCAACATGAAGTGCAGTTACAGTCTTGTGCTCATGATTTACATCGGCACCATGATCAACTAAACATTTGACAATTTCTAAATGATCATGCTCTACGGCAACATGAAGTGCAGTTCCCTTCTCCTCGCTTTCACATTTTACATCAGCACCATGTTTTAATAAATACTGTACGATTTCCAAATGATCATGTCGTACGGCAACATGAAGTGCAGTTCCGACACCCGATTGTTCATGATTTACATCAGCACCATGTTCAACTAAACGTTTGACGACTTCTAAAGAACCACGTTCTACAGCAACATGAAGTGCAGTTCCCTTCTCCTCGTTTTCACATTTTACATCAGCACTATGTTTTACTAAATACTTGACGATTTCTGAAAAACCACGTTCTGCAGCTGCATGAAGTGCCGTTCCCTTCTTCTTGTGTTCATAATTTACATCAGCACCATGCACAACTAAATATTTGACAATTTCTAAAGAACCGCATTTAGTAGCCAAAAGAAGGGCAGTGCTATTCAACTTGTGTTCATAATTTATATCAGCACCATTTGCAACTAAATACTTGATCATTTTTAAAGAGCCACGTTTTACAGCAACATGAAGAGCAGTTCCTCTCCAGTGCGCTGTATGATTTATATCAGCCCCATGCTCAAATAAATACTTGACAATATCTAAAAAAACACGTTCTACAGCAGCATGAAGAGCAATTCCGTACCATTCGTCTTCATGATTTACGTCAGCTCCATGTTCGACTAAATGCTTGACAATTTTTAAGGATCCCTTTGAGACAGCAACATGAAGGGCAGTTCCTTTCCGCTTGTGTTCACAGTTTACATCAGCGCCATGCTGAACTAAATATTTTATAATTTTTAAAGTACCATTTTCTGTGGCAGCATGAAGTACAGTCCCTTTCCACTCGCATTTACAATTGACATCAGCACCATGCTCAACTAAGTATTTGACAATTTCTGCAAAACCACGTTCTACAGCAACATGAAGTGCAGTTCCTTCCCACTGGTGTTCATACTTTACGTCTGCACCGTGTTTAACTAAGTATTTGACAACTTCTAAAGAACCACGTTCAACAGCATAGAGAAGAACAAGTTTATCGTTTGATGTTGAAAAATTTAAATGCCCTGTTTCTTGGATAAGGCGGTTGACGTTTTCTAGTGAACCTGATTGAATAGCTAAATAAAGGGCTGCCACTCTCTTTAAATCTTCATCAACGCATCCGAAGAGGTATTCTAAAATATCTGTAGAATGCTTGGCAGCAACATAAAGCAGAGGTCCCTTCTGCTTATGTTCATAGTTCACGTCAGCACCGTGTTTAATTAAACATTTTGCAATTTCTAAAGAACCACGTTTTACAGCTAGATGAAGTGCACTCTCTCTGCAGTTGTTATCATAATTTACATCAGCACCATGTTCTAATAAACATTTGACACGTTCTAAAGAACCATATTCTACTGCATTATGAAGAGAATCTCTTTCATCAAAATGGACAGGTTCCCTCTTTTCATCGGCAAGTCTGAAATATTTTCGTGAACCTGATAACGCATATTTGACAGCTCTTTTGGGGCTCACATCATCGCGTTGCACTTTGCGAAATGAGGATGGAACTTTGCTCATTGAAAGGTCCGTGTGCGTTTCAAGTATATTTCTTGTTTCAACGTTTGTAAGGTTCCTGTTATGAAAAAAGAGTTTGGGTTAAAGTATTCAATACTATTCATCTATCAATTTGTAGCAAAGTTTAAAGCATTTTAGACCTCGAATTCCAATCAAATTCAACTCATCAACTTTTCTGGACAGTATACATAATGTTCTTGAAGTCGCATTTTTTCAAACAATAATTCATTGGTGTGGATTATTCCAACATTCATTTTTTTACCAGTGGTTAAATTGTACCATAGGGTAGTTACAGCCCTGGTAGGTCCTTGGTATTTATAGTAACAAATAGTGATCTCTAATGACAACGATAACCGTACTGAAAGGTTTTAAAGAGAGGGTTCATGTTTTTTTCCTAAAATTTTACATTGCCATTCGAATTTAGATTATGTTAAAACGTGTTCCCAAAATGTGGTTTTGCCAAAACAGAGAACGCTGAGATTTTTAAGGAAAACTAAGGAAAAACATTTAATAATCTCGTCTGGAGTTGTAGTTTGTACGCCATCGTTGTATTTTCTTAGAAAACAGAAAATTGCCCAAAAAGGTGTATTTTTCTAATTTGAAAATGGGAAGGAGCTGAGGCATCCAAATTGTACGCTTGTCAGGGTTGCTAGAGTTGCTGAATTCGCCAAACTCTGTAATTGCTGCCTCGCTGACGCTCGGCAGCACACTAATCTTGTCATCTGGATTTCGGATTGCGTCATTTCCCCAGAGTTCACTCGCCCCAGTCTTTTTCTCGACCTATGTATAGTCAAAATCTCGATTTGCGTCGGTTTGTCCGTCAAGATGGTTCCATTCCGGGAATTTGCTAGGGCCAACGGACGTTTTCAAAAATGAGGGGGGAGGTTGACTGAAAAAAGTTGTATTGCGCACGCATGTGACTTTTTGCCGATCTGCTCAGATTGCACAAGTATCAACCCAAGCGCTGTTTTCTGGTACTTTATAAACGAAGAGAATTTTCAAATAATATAGGTAGTGGCATCGGTCTATTTATTGCTGCTGATATACATCAATGTTCAGTCTCGGGAGAAGCAATGCGCTTTTATGACTCTGTCGGCGCTTTTAAACTCGCGTTTATTTAACGGCGCGAATCGAAATATTACATTGTTCGCATGGTCGACAAGCACACTTAATAATGTCTTAATACACGGAGAAAAAATGTATGTAAAAGCTGTAAATAGTGCCTTTTAGCTATATATCCTGATGTAGAAGTTTTGTCAGTAAATAACTTGCCAACTATTGTTAATGCTTCTTAAAGAACACGTCAAATAATTTTTGTCATGAGGTATTATACAGCGATTATGGTATCAGTTTTCTTCGCTGCTTCTGCTGCGCATTTCACCGGCTGTATCGTACGGAATTAAAATGATTGTTACTGAACAGATTGGCAGCATTTTCCTTGCGATGGTGACTCCTAGTCAACAGCACTTTTGTTTCATTTGTTTCAGCCATATCTTTTTTTCGTGTCCTTGTTGGCACTAATGCATTGCACCAATGTATCCAACAGAGCTGGCGGCCTTGATGAAATCTGCACTTCAATAAGTGGTTCATTATCTTTTAAAAACGGGCATGCAAAGTAGTACCAATTCTTCCCCGGGAAAGCTAATGACTTCCGATGGAAATGGGTAGGTAGAACAATGCACAGTTATCAGGGGGTAAAGGTAGGAGACAAATTCTACATACTATGCGGTTCGCCTTGAAATCATGCTGTTATAAGTTAGCTTTATATAGAGTCATACACGTGTACGCAAATTAAAATTTAAATGAAACTTATGTTTAAAACAACCACGAAAAGAGCTAAGTAGAATATTTCTAATTTTTTTTTGTTTATATCTCGCACTGGTGACCAGTAGGAGGTAAAATTTTAGTCCTACTTTGCACGTGTATGTCATGTTATTGCTGTCACCGAAAAGCGCGATCAACAGACTATAAATCCATTTTGTTGTATTACTGAATCACTTCTCTCTTTCTTTCCCTTAATGAAATTAGTCGAAACTTTTTAACCACCTTCGGTGTTGAAAGGGACAATTCGATAGCAAATTTGGGAACAAAAGACATTGTACTTTGTGAGATAAACAGTCGTTTTGAAAGAGAAATGGATATTTATTTGACAACTAGTCTCAGTCTTTTTGTGTAATTTTAGAGCACTTGGATAACATGGACGGATAGAGGTAAATGATCCTGACAGAATCATTAAGAAAGGGCTGCAATATTAGGTTGTATGAGTCAACGCTGTAGCAAATGAGAGCGGTTATCGGGTACTTGACTGATAATTTAGGCGTTAAAATTACCTCCTAGATTATAGTTCGTTGTGGTTTCAAAAAGTTCTTATTTCTGAGCCTATAACTAGAATAAATAAAGTCACGGCTTAAATATAGAACAAACATAAAATAGTTTATGCGATCGAGCATTACACTACGATATCTGTGCCATGAACTTGCGTTTTTCACAAGACCATGTACAGGAACTTGGATTGTTTCAGTTAAGTAGTAAAGTATATATCTATATTAAGACAAAATCTATTTCGAACTGTCTATCTAAACTATAAATAGTTTAATTGTTTGTGGCATTAGTCGCGAAATGTTTTTGATATCAGACTTCCCCTGTGTTTGGACGAAACAAACTAACTCCTCAATGCTCTGAGCGAAATTTTTTTTGTTCGGAGTTGATTAGTAGCTGGGCGGAATTAGGTAGTAATTGATTCGCTTCGCGGGAAAATATATTGCGAACCAAATGAGTTTGGCAGATTTCTTTACCGCTTGGAGAATTCTGCATAGTGGAGAATAGGGTTTAGTGAGAGTTAGGCCTCGGTGAAACGTCGCCCTTTTCATGGGCTGAACCTACTGCGAATGAGCCATGAATGAGCTCAGACAATGACTATGTCATTTGCATTAGGTTTGGGGCATGGGGAGAGCGATGTTTGACTTAGGCCTAAACTATGCAACCAAAATATTTGCCAGGAATACAGTAAAATAACAGAATTAAACAAGACAGCGAGTACAGTACTTTTAAAGCAAAGCCTGTCGCAAAATGGTCGAATGTGATGTCGTGATTTGATGCCAGTTGTACGAAGCCCGTTTAGCTTAAACGATGTATGAGGCAGAATTTGAAAACGCTTTCTCATATGTTTTAAATCTTCGGAACTCAAAATTATGTCCTGAAGCAATAGTTTAGTACATAATTATTGCATTCAGCTAGAAAGTATAAAGTTTGGATGGACGAGGAATATATAAATGTGAGTTATATTTTGAGCTTATCCACCGTTTAAGCTAAACGGGCTTCGAACAACCGGCTCCTGAGTTGTTCATCGGCCTGGTGGTGTTAAAAATTTCGATTGCTTGCAGTGGCGTAGCCAGCTCATAATAATGGTCCCGCTAAAAATTTGGAAATCTAGAACTAGAACCTCAGAAACAGCACT
>JAODVM010412310.1:0-10345 GCA_025400095.1 Phenganax marumi
TAAGTTTTCTTGTCAATAAAATCCTGCGCATGCGCAAAGCCGTGAAAGAGCTCTATTAAGGATTTATTTTCTCTTCTTCCACATCTAAAATTTACATTTTGTAATATTCTGAAGGTACGTTTCTATGTGTCTGCATTTTATCCAACATTTGCCCAAAATTTGTTGGGTCAAAATTTTGGTACCATTTGAACAGGCCTTCCAAAAAGGTTGTGTTGGGAGACTTCGAACTATGTTGCATGAAGTTTAAATTTGTTCAACTTTGATCTAACATCGTCTAAATATTTCTTTCGTTCTGAAACATGTCAGAACCGTCTGAACACTTGTACGAGCAAAGCAAGAGTGTTTTTAATTCCACTTTTATAACGCTTGTTTTACATCTTAAAACCATTCAAACATGTTAATCCTTAATATCTTTGATGGAAATGCAATGATAATCAACAAAGACTTGCCTCCGCTTCATGACATTCAGCTTTCTCTGTTCTTCTACTTTCTTTTTGGTGTCTTCCTAAAGACAAAATAGGAATAGGATTACAGAGGCGGCGGAGTAGGAGGGAGTAGGGGGGGGGGCTGTAGCACCCCCCAGCCCCCCCCCCCGGTGCCTACGGCCCTGGAAAAACTCCCAAATTAAGTACTACCTACACAGTTACATATTGACATCACAAAAGTTACGTTTCGGGTGACATGGCTTGTCACCAGTTTTTGTTTGTAATCCAAAGCGTGAAACAGCATTGGTTGCCATTCTTGAGTTCAGACGAAAACGGCTGACGCCATCAATAACATCCGTGACAACAACGGTGTCGCTTGCTCAAACTTTATATCATAATACACAGACAAGATTAAAAAATAAAAATGACAATAAAAAGACAACGCAGCAGAGCAAGGCACGGACATTGCGTTCCAAACCATCTGTACGCTTTCCAAAATTGAATTTTAGAAATTCCGGTGTTTTTCTGCTAGATTTGGGAAACCTTTCAATCCTTTACTTGGAGAAACTTTTGAATACATCAACAATGAACATGGATACATTGTTTTGGCGGAGCAGGTCTCTCATCATCCTCCGGTTTCAGCTTTTCATGCGGAATCGCAAGATTGGGTATTTTGGCAAGAATATAAACTGGACCCTAAATTCAGGGGACAGGTACGCCCTTCAATATAAATCACGCGTGCAGACCAAACTACTCGTATTGAACTGAAGTGAGAGTTAGAACTGGGCACGCTTTTTCAAAGCTGGGATAGCGTTAACCCTGGGTGGAAATTTAACAAGCTGTTTGGTTTATATGTATTTCAGTATGTCCATTTGTTTCAAAACTGTATTTCTTTTGACATAAATGAGCTTTGTGGAAAAAGGTTGTCAAGTTGGTAAAGAAGCAGTTAAAAACTGTGCTTCAAACTTTACGTTAACCCAGGATTAAGCTAAGCAGTTTTTGAGCAACTGGGGCCGGTTGTGCGAAGACCGTTTAGTTTGAAAACGCTTCCTCGCATCTTGTAAATATATTGAATCCAATCTTATGAGCTGACTCGATAGTTAGATACCAAATTATTATATTTATTTAGAAACTTTTAGTTTGGCTGTACAAGGAGTATATAAATATGATATCTATTTTGAGCTTATCCACCGTTTAAGCTAAACGGACTTCGTACAACCGCCCCAGGCCCCTATGCATTGTGGAAAATCCTATACTATAGGATTCGTGTCCTGTTTAATCTATCTCAACTTTTTTTCGTTTTCTTTGAAATTTCAAATGTTTTTCCGGACATCATCACGAAATGGCTTTTGATCATCAACGTTACCTGCTTTTCAGTTGTAAAATCTATTAAGATTTTCTTCTCTCAAGAACTTCAGTTTCCGTTTTTTTTCAGGCTTCAGCACCGTTGATTTGTGTATATATGTAAAGTGTGTAGCGGGCGTTTTCTTCACTTGAATTATTTTTTGTAGTTTATCAAAGTGTGTCCTACGGGTATGGTGCATTTAAAGTTTAAGAAGTCAGGACATCACTACAGTTGGAAAAAGCCAAATACGATCGTACATAACATTGTGTTTGGCACATTGTGGGCAGAACACGTAAGAATTGCAAGCAATTATTAGTTAGGGAGGAAAATTGTGCGCTGAGGTGGCTAGGAAACTTGGTGTGTTTAAGGATACTCAAGAAAACTTTACAATACCGATCTTATATTCCAACTAACTGTTTTGCCTACTAACTTCGAAAGCTAAGGTTGTCGCTAACACATGCAGCTTTTCGACACGACGATGAAAACCTATTCTTGGTTTTGTGCTATTTTATGTAATTACTAAATGTGCTGTATTTTGCCGATATAAAATGGCAAAATACAACATATATTGACAACTTGGCACTTTTACATGCACAAACTAAAGGCTTTTCGTACCGTATCAAAAAGATTCACATTCGAAGCGATTGTACAAAATATTTTACCCATGCATTTGTGTAAACCGTTTTTCGCTAGCTGCCAATTTTTACAGCTTTAGTTGATAAGCTTCCAACACCAGAAGTACACAGCATTCATTTTGACATTTGTTTTTGTTAATGGTTTACCTAGGACGGTGAGGTGATCATCACGAATCATCAAACGAACGAAGCTTGTAGAATTCATTTTCAAACGTACAAGAGAGTACGAGAAAATTATAAGCATGTCACCGGTAAGACTACAGATCACAAAGTTTGTATAACATCAACTATTAACGTATATGAAGTTGCTCACTTCAAAATTTAATGCTTCTTAGATATGTTGGAAAATAACAAACATGTTTAACTAATTAAGACATTGCATTTTGTTTCGTTATTTTCAGGTGAAATAAGGAATTCAAATGGTCATATATGTTTACTCTTGAATGGAAATTATGAAGAGAGAATGGAGTATACTTCAGTACAAAATGGTAACTTGATGTACATTGCGGATCTGTGGAGACACAGATTGGGAACTTTTGATTGACTTGCTTGTTTGTTTCTTCAGGTTTAAATTCTGCACCAGTTCCATTATGGAAAGTGACACCAAAACCCGAAATATCGCCTCAGTTAGTATGAACACTGTGATATCGACTTATTGTTGACAACTTCTGATAAAGTAAATCAAAGATCGCTGTTTTTGAAAACTGTTTACGACCCTTTCTCAATTGAATTTTCCTCCATTTTCTATAGAATGTACGGTTTTACAACGTATACGATGCATCTTAACGAACCCGACGAAGGTGCGTGCGCAAAAATCTATGTAAATGTTTTGCAAGGCGAGTTTTGGTGTTGGTGTCTATTGACACATTTTTGCATTAAAAATGAATTACAATGTGTTTCCAAGATCAAATACATATAAAATATTATAGTAGTAATTATTTACAAGGTTACGTTTGGTCATTAAAGATTTCGAAAATATCATGTTTATACCACTCCAAAAATACAATGGTTTATTTAAAACTACAAATTTATCCTGTACAAAGATGTTTCATTTTTTTAGAAGTTCAATGTCCAACCGATTGTAGAAAGAGATCTGATATGCGACGATTAGAAGAAGGCAATGTAAGTGAAAGGGAAGATATATATAAAGTTTGAAGCATCAACAGTTTTCTTTCACTGTATCGAGAAGGTTTTGTGTCCCCAAACTACTTACTTTTCAATTAGAGCTGCTCCCGATAAATCGATAAACCGATTAATCGATTATTTTTTACAATCGATTTTGCCTTAGAGTTATATCGGATAATCGGATAATATGTAACACCACACAGTACGCTGCGGGAATCTATTGATTTCAGTCCGGATTAGCAATATTCTAGCTTATGTGCACAGACTCAACATGTTGAGTCTACGCCTATAGGCGAAAAATATACGGACAAGACTGTAATTAAATGATAAAAAGGCATTGATTTCAAAAAATCTTTCAACAGACCAAAATATTTCCAACTTCTTCCAAAATTCACAAATTCTTGCACGAAATTCACACGCAGGTTGTAAACAAATCCTATGTCCTATTTCGCTGAATTAGCTATAAACACGATTAATCGATTTAATCGATTTTTTCCGAACGATTAATCGATTATTATAATAAGCCGATGGGAGCAGCTCTATTTTCAATGTTGTTTTTTTTTTATCTGAAAACGACATTTTTGTCTAAAGATATCAATTGGTAACATCTTTCTAGTTTTCTTTTTATATATTTCGTCACATAATCTCCTTTTGCCTCTATTCCTATTACACACTAATCGGTCAGTCTCCCACAGCCGATAGTCTTGTAAAAGCTTGGATAGTAACTGAGATATTTCTTGTATTTATTCAGATCGAAGATGCCGCTCGGGAGAAAAATAGATTAGAAGTGAAACAAAGACGTGCACAACATGACAGAGAAATGGAGGGTAAACAGTGGTCACCAAGGTAAGCTTTTGGACTTTGGGAGTGTCATTGTCATGTATCAGTTTTTGTTGTGCACCGGTTTATGGATCCCAAAGGAGCCGTCATAGGATTGATAGTTTTGTCTTATTTGCGTGTAAAAAGTACTGATCATTTCTTCATTGAGCTCATCGAAAATAGGGACAATCACAATACGATGTTGTAGTTTTTGCTTTCAACAACAGGTGGTTTCAACTAGTAGAAGATCCAGACTCAAAAACTTCCAGCCATACTTATCGAGGTGGTTATTGGAAGTCTAGACTAGAATGCAAGTTTGAAAACACTCCTGATATATACTGATGTGCCTCTTGGAAAAATTTCTCGTATGTGGGGTATGATAAATGGGTCATGTCATGATACTGTGAGAGGAACTCAGATTGATGAATGCTTGTCAAAATGTCCTTGATTGATCACCATATAACCTGCAATTTATTCAGTTGGCATATTATGGTATAGCTAACACTCAGAGACACTTATAAATCATTTGAAATGAGGTGACATTATTTATTCTGGTTATTAAATAACCTTTATTTAATGTGGGTAAAAGATTATATATTATTATATGCATACAATTTATTTTTTCAGATTTTTCAAAAAATTGAAAACATTTATCCATTGTATTTGTAATTTGACCGCAAATGATATGGCAATTGTTCTGAATGAACCAACTTGAATTCATCAAGCTTATAGAACAAACATTTTATGCTATCATCTACACCTCATAATGTTCAGTAATTCACAGAAGAATAGGCTATTTTCTTAATTATATCTGCTGGCAGAAAATATAGTTAATACAAGTTGTGTTGTTATTTAAATTGCTAGATGTAACTACAAAATTGAATACTTTATAAATTTACAAACTTTTTTTTGCAAGAATTATTTTTATTTACACAATAAATGTTAAAACTAACTAAATAGTTGTTGGAGAAGCCAAAAGGTTAATTCTGGCTATTTTAAGGAACTTTGCTAATGAAAACATGAAATAAATATTATAAAAACAGCTTTTTGACCGACTTCAGTACTAGAATACAAAAGAATCTTTTTGTTTTTAAGTTAGTGGCTGTAAAAGTGCAGTTTCATTTTGCATTGGCAAATTGTTTTTTTCATTCGCAGTGTTTTTAGTATCTTTTGGAAGCCGAGATGTCGGCTGTTCATCAATTTCTAACGAGACAATATGTTTCCCGGGAATCATTGCAAGCCCCAGTATCCTCGGTTCCTCATTCTGAAAATCTAAAAACAATTAGAAATTTTAGTGGTGATTATTAATCAAATCAGTCTTCATCGCCCAACTATTCCATTGTTACTACAACAGGAAATGGTGGGACTAGCCAATACCTTCATTGTACACAAATTCTTGACATGAACCAAGAATAATATTCATCTCTTGGTCAGTACATAGGAATGATCCTATCAGTCGTCGGCCATCAGAGATCTTTACTTTGATGATTTTATTCAACCAACTTTGCAGCAGAGCCTTGGAAGGAGAGAGCGTAGAGGGCTCCGCCTCCATCAACTTACAATTTTCTTGTAATTTTTCGTGCCAGAGTGAAAAAAATTTCGTGTAGACAGATCTGCAATCTACCGGTGTTAATAGCAATTTCTGTAATTTACTCAACGTGTACAAGCTCTAGGCCTTCAAATATAGCCAACAATAGTTATAATACAGTTTAAATGCTCAAAAAAACTAGCAAAATGAAGCCATTTGTCGCCTTGTTTACCATTTCTTCTATCAATCTCAGGCATACTTTTCTAGGGTGAAATTAATATGCACCTTATTGCGGCTAGCTTTCTGGAGTTTTTCGATTGGTTGAAAAGTCAAACAATTGGCCAATCACGAGAAACTTGCTGCAACAAAGAAGTGCAACAATTTGCCAACACAAGCTTCCGAACCATTCCGAACATTTCCATATTTGGGTAATGTTCGTCACAATGACGTCAAGAAAGCCTGTGGCCTGGTGGGCGTGCAAGAAAGAGTGACGCAGTTGAAATTCTCGTTGTTTGTGTTCAATTTTGTGCGAAAATTTCGCGAAGAATCCGTTTGCATCCGTCGTGTATTTGTGTGTTTTTCTCCATCGTTTGTAAGTAGTTGTAAACATCATATCGTCTTCTGTCGTCCTGTTCGTGTACTGAAGATTTTAGATATTAAAGAAGGATAAAAATATGAGTTTAAAGATAGCGGTCGTGTGTTCGAGCAACCAGAACCGAAGCATGGAAGCGCACAAATTCTTGAGGTAAACTTTATTAAAATGTTCGTATTTTAACGCTATATGTACTGTGGCTCTCGTATTAGAATCTACATTTAAACATGATAGAGTTTTGAAGTAGAATGCCTTTTGTTTTGCAGTAAAAAAGGCTTTAATGTGAAGTCGTATGGCTCTGGTAATCAAGTCAAGTTACCGGGCTCGGCCCCCGATCAACCGAACTGTTATTCGTTTGATACGACCTATGATGAAATGTATAAAGACCTTAGCCGTAAAGACAGGCAGCTGTATCCATTTATTCAAGATGTTAGATGATTTCAGCTTCGTTTAGCGAGTATTTATGGTATATTTTTCTTCCCTTGTCGGCAGGCAACGGGAATTATTGTGTTGTTTATATGTTGTGTTTCATAGCCGTTTTATGTTTTTTTCTTTCCTATTTTCGCCTTCCTTTCATCGAAGAGTGGTTCCCTGGGCAAGTGTAGATTATAACTGCTAGAAATGGGGTAAATATTGCGGGCATTTAAAGTTAAAATTCGCAGCTTTGGCGAAATTTAATATCAGCGGCGAAATTTTCGGAGGGAAGGCTTTGTTTCGTCAGAAATGCCAATTCGCCGTTCCCATCATTCCCTGCTTTCTACCAATTGGAATAAATTATGCTAAATTATGTAATGTCCTTGTTTTGTTACAAATGTCAGGATAAATTTGCATGCTAGTAGGGATTCTCAAGTATTCACGTAAACAATTCGTTTATTTTTGGGGGAAGATGCATGTTTTAGGTGCCTGTATTGTATTCATTGCTGTCGTTGGTGTGGATGGTCTTGTTGAAGCAGCTAGTGTGAAGACAAAAGATGGCTTGTCGATTTGAACTCAAAAGATTGCATTCATACGAACTGAAGAAGTAGAATATATAATAGCTTGCTAAAGAATTATTTAGTTAGCTCCTATAAGGTTGCAAAGGTGAGGTATTTTTGTTGAATGTTTTTATGAAGTGGATAATCCAAGTGATTTTTCTGTATTCCCCTTGTCCCTGCGAATAAAAATTGCTTGCATTAACTTAGTGTATATGTAGTAATTATGTTGCATATGTTTCACTGTTGAACTTTGTTGTTATTGGATACTGAATTGCTTTTTTCGGTCAGTGCAAATGCAGCTCTCTTTGAATGACTGTGAATTAAGTAATTGGTTCCAATGACAAGCAATAATAATTCTTTACTTATATCTTCTTATAATTCTCATAATTCTTATAACATCTTCTCTGCAAGTACTTTCTTTAAATCTATGGCCTCGAATTTTTGCTGGACTTCTCAAACCGTATCTAGCACTATATTTGTAAGTACATTTGCCATTTTGGTGGTGAAGTTAATCCTCCGCAAAAGGATCGCGCAAAATGAGTACACTCTTGCTGGTAAATGCAATCAGACTGGACTTCCGCAACGCAAAAGTTCGTTCCCCATTGGCATTCCAATGGCTCCACGTTGTAGTTCCAAGTCTTTGCAAAATTTGAACAAACAATGCAAGCTGTCAGTATGATGTCGATGAGTAGTAAAAGCAGATTCTGTGTCTTAACGTTAAAGAAAAAGAGACGAGTAAACTTTCCTATCCACTCGTGAGGAATATTGTCCAACAAACTGTCAGTTTCAGTGATTCGTTCGAAACCGCCGAGGCAACATGTTCCTTTGCCCGAATTCAAGACCGAACTCGACGTCCTGTCCGTTCTAAAGTTAAAGGTTTATAAGTTATTGTAGAAAAATGCTGTCAGGTGAGTGTCTGTAGTTTACCGCGCAAAAAACCACGATGATAAGTCGTGTGCGGCAGCCATTTTCGAAACATTTTCTTTCCTAAATCAATCTTATATGTACGTAAACAAAGAAATTCGCGACGGTGTACATAGTTTGTTTCGTCTACAAAACACGTACGGCTATAGTGACACTTCGCGTAAATTGCGTTTCGTGTGTTGCGAATTTCTGTTCTGTTACTGTATTGTCAAAAGCGCTACGTAAACCGAAGGAAATCGCTGTATTTGTAACAGAGTTTCAATTTATAGCGCTAAATTTAATGCAAGATTAATTTATATAACTAGAATTAAGAAAGCTCGTAGATGCTCCTTTCGTACTGCGTTTTTATATTGGACTACTCAATGAATCGAAAAATTTCAGGCGGAACTTTTCATTGAATAAGTGTCTACCTGTTCAAGTGGCACGTATAGAAATTTATTTCGAGACGTAGGAAATTTGCATTCTTACTCGCCGTGTTTCGTAAGATTTAATCGGCTGCCGACAAATAGTCTCAATTTTGCATTGGGGAAAAGCTGTTCGAACATAAAATCCTATAAGATGATTTACTCTCAAAAACCAAACTTTTGAGGCTGTTGCACCAGCAGATGTCATACGAAGACTACAGTTCAAATCATCAGATGCAAAGTCACGCATGGTTGTGACAAGATACCCGCAAATTTGCGCAGTTGCTAATGACGTGTATGAAGTGGAATCATATCTATGAGTGGAATAAATGGTCGGGAACCTTTCACACACGTGATCGCCGCTGAATGCGGATTGACACTTGCTTATCAACTGAACTTTGAGCAGCATGTTATTACGCAACAACGTGGCCACTGAAATAAACAATAAGTACTTGGGAAACCGTACGCGCCGTACTTTTAGAAATTAATTATTGATGTACACCAATCTTTCCGTTTAATCGTCCGTGCGTTACTGCAGCGAAATCAACGACGTTTTCCCTTGACGCGCAAAGTTGCTATTCTTTTTAAGCATTGAGCGTTACATTTTTCCTTTCGCGAAAATACTTTTTCTTACCGTTATTTCACGCATAAATATTCACTATTATTTATTATTTTTCTTTATTCAACATTCAACTTACTGCACACCAATTCATGAGAGTGTGAACATAATTCTTGCATATTAGTTGAGAATTGTACAGTTGCCATTTAGCCGCAAGTGTCCGTGTTTCCGAAGACATGTTTTTGTGCGTTAAGAATCGCATGAGGTGGCCGAATTTACGCAGATACGCACGTCATTTAGGAATGCCAACACCCATTATTTTTTTGCCAAAAAAGAACCGGTATTTTACAATGCGTCAAGTGATTGGCAGAAATGTCATGATACGTTTTGTGCCGTGAATGCAAGTTCGATGAAAATATTAAGTCTTTGAATCCTTGTTGCTCATGGCCGTCTTTCCACATTTCACTAACGACGGGCAATACTCATTGTTGCTTTCGGTACAAGCATCGATTTTATAAATATTTTTTATTGTTTTGTACACGTTGCTTTAGCAACGTTTTTCCGGGAGCGTTGCCATTTTTTCTGTCTGATTCTATCGTATATTCGAGTAAATAATGATCCTTTGACCTCACGTTCTTTAAAAACTTCACTACTGGTAAATAAGTTATTCAATGTCAGTGTTTTTCGTTGCTTTTGTGGAAAACACCATGATTGCTTATTGATAACTGAGGGCCTGTTCAGATGGGCCAAAGTTATCCCGGTTAGCGAGGAAACTTTTCGAGCAGCCAAATAGTTTTGTTCTGTTCATATGGCGAAATGTTGTCCTGCTTACCGGCGTTAAAAAACAAATTGAAAAGTTGCTGACTAAACAGAAAATAATCCCGGCAGGCGGGAAAATGCGTTCATATGGGGAGAACTGATTTTATCCCGCTAACCGGGATCTCGCCTTTCAACAAGCGAGATCTCGGTAAGCGGGATAACTTTTCGTCTCATGTGAACGCAATCTAATTTTTCG
>JAODVM010412321.1:0-10345 GCA_025400095.1 Phenganax marumi
GCAAAAAACGCAAATAAAATTGCCCATGATGCTTTCCGGTCATAAAGGTCGAAGTTTTAGAGTTTTAAGTTTTGACCTTCGGAGGACAACCTTAATTGATTTTGCTGTATAACGAAGCGATCACATGAATTCTGAGTCGGCGTTCGCCACGCCTTTGATGCAGGCACGATAGATGACACATTTTAGTCAAGCTCTATTACAACCCACAATCACGCGTGCAATTAAATTCGACGCAAATCTAAAACGTATATATTTTGATATTTTTATTTGCCGAGCCTAATGCACTTCACTTCGAATTGGGACTATAAAGCATTTAAGGTCGACACATGAAAAATTTTAAAAACATGAAAGATATGAAAAAAACCCCAGAAAATTTTTAATCGGGCACATCTTGCATTACCTGTAAATGCTAGACGACCAAATTATTGTACGTGCAGTCTTCAAGAGGTAGCTTAATAATTGTGTAAAGTGACATTCTATGAAACGCGAAATTGTATTGTACAAATAGGACTAAGCTCCAGCACTGCGCTTAATCATATTTATCGGTAAGCATATTTGAGAGGTCATATGCACGGTCATATGGGGGTATTTACGGGAGCATAGATAAGGGGGAGGCTGATGGCTGATTAGGTGTAGTGATAAAAGTTCATAGAAAACAATACATTATTAATACCTAACTAGTAATAGTTAAAGCTACAAGTGCCCCGCTGTTAAGCCTAGTTCTCATATGCCGCCGAGGTTCATTGTCCTTGGTCGCTGAAGCTTGAACTCTTTTGTTTAGTTTATTCTCCAATGATCAAACACAAAGAGGGCCCCCGGCATCGGCGGTATATGAGAACCAGGCCTTAATGAGGCTGCAAAACTTACTAAAGCTGAAATTTACTAGGGCTGGAAAATAATAGTGTTTTTACTAATGCTGTAAAGCGTTTTAAAGTACGTTCATTTAACTGCTTGATTACAGCCTTTTAAATTTTCTGAGCAAATGTTTTGCAACAGAAGTTTATTTTGGGTTAAGTATGTCAACTCGCGTGCAAACACATTATGGTCCAAAACTTGCTGCACTTCATGAAGCTTGTAGAAATAGCGCATGTAAAGCTTGGAGAATCTTCGAACAGCTGTTATCGCAATTGATAAGTATAGTAACTATATTTATTAATGCAATCTTTTGAAACACTGACTGTAAGAAATCCTCCGCTGAACTGTATCACTTCAATGCAACATGATACTGCACGCGAAGTCAACCGGAAGAGTCACCACCTTTTCTATACTGGGAACCCCTCAAACTTGAGGAAAGTGCGCATGATCAAAATTGCATGAACAAAATAACCGAAATTTGAACTGCGATCCAACTTTTTTGCCAACACGAAATGCAATTTTCTGCACACACGCATGGACTGCTATTGTTGCCTCCTCGGGTGTTGGCTCTCTGGGGGAAAACACTGCGGGGGCAATAACAAACATAATAAACCAAGTCTGGAGGAACCAATAAGCCCGCAAATATGAACGAACGTTTTTAAAAGGAAAAGCGCGTAAATGAATACTTCACAAGATTGGTCAATTGTTGAACTTACTTGTGTCATTTTACTTGACAGTGGGCTTATATTATTTGGGGGGAAGACTTACACTTAGAATGTTACGGGATCGGCTAGTACAGGGAAGTCTATATTCGGAGAGAGCTGTATTCGAACGTTTATGGCACTTAAACGTTTTTACCTTTCTCAAGTTTTCCTGCTGTTCTTGTACTCTCTTCAGGCGTTTTATTCTTATGGAGCTTTTTGGGAGATTTCTTTCTAGGGGAACCCCGGCTGTCTTGCTCAGAGCATTTTCTTTTCAATTTTCTGTCGCTGTCGTGAGACGAATCATCTTTGAATCCCCAAATATCATCACTATCATCAGAGATCTTCTCCAAGCTCCCGAATTTTCGTTTTTTCTCAGGCAGCAAAACTCTTCTACTGCCTTTCCCGGTGGAGGTATTCCCAAAGTGTTTGGCTTTAACAGGTGATTTCGTAAAAGGGCCTTTGAGGCTCAACGGTCGAGTTGGACCAGATTGGGGAGAAGGGGAGTGATTAGATCTGAGAGAACGACCACAAGGCGAAGATGATTTGCTACGGTTACATAGTTTGTTTGGTGAAGACGATTTTCTAGGAGTGGAGGATGATTTGCTTGACGTGGACGATTTGGTAGGAGTCGATGATTTTCTTGGCGCAACAGAGTTGGCTGAAGGTTTTTGATAGGCGTCTGTACTACATTGAGGACAAATCCATTTGCCTGTTTTTTTTCGATTGAGGAAAAAAAGCAACAATGACGGATGCTAAAACACACTGTAATGCACTCTCTCATAATGTATCAAATGAAGTGATTTTTTTGGACGACTTAACAATAATAGTGGATATACACATGGCGGTATATTTCAAAAATTCGCAAGAAATGTAATACTGTACATAAAGAAAAAACGGCTACAATATGTACGCACGTGTATACCTTTAGGAGGTCTGTCCAATATCGGTTTCAAACAAAATGTATGGTAACTTCGGTCGCATCCGTCGCAACATAGCAGCTGCCTCTGGAAAACAGTGAATTTATTCCGTGTTACTGCATGCATTACCCATGCGCAGAGCTACAAATTACGAAGCGACGTAACGAAGCAAAATTTCGAAATCGAAAAATTGGCAAAAACAAAGCGAAGTCTGGACATCTTTTCGTAATGGAAGCCAGATACTTTGTTTAAGTATATATATACGTAAACGCAAAGTCAAAGGATTCGTAAGACAAACTAGATCGGTATTGTGCCATTTTGTGGCAGAATTAGAGAAGCCGCTACGTACATGAGCACAAAAAGCTCAGTAGCTAGCTCGTCTAGCAATGCTAGGTTGTCTAAACAGAAATGATCAATACGCAATCACCGAAAAGAAACTAGTATTCTACGAGAAAAGGAGCAGTCTGGTTGGCTATACGTATGTACGTGCGCTGCTCGCAATATCCGTTTTTCAACGCGTTTTTTAAAACTGCTACGCGAACTACTAACATTTTATTATATATGGATATCAGTGTTTTACTGGAAATTAAAAGACTCATGTTTCCATCTTTCACAAATATCCTTTACATAACACGAAAAGCGAACGTTATAAATTTGCATTAACGACAACGATTCCTTGTCGAAAACGTACTATCAGCTGTAACTACGAATCCTAGAAAGTCACTATCCCCAAAATGTTTTCATTCTTTTTTCAAGTAAACTCGCCAGCTATCACAGTCTTTTCACTCTTCGCACGTTCGCACAGTTCTTCCCGTGTTCTCGTTCAAAACTATATATGGATTACATGAAGTTTCTTCACACTCCTCCATTTGAATCGGGATCGATTCATACGTTCACAAAAAAAAATGTCACACAACTTAATATCTGATAGCATGCAACTTCTGCTGTTTATCTTCGCCTTCCAAGAATTCCCTGATCCGTTAGACCGCGTCCATAGCCGCCTTCCTGTTTGGAACAAAAGATCTTGCTTCTGGGATTAGTGTAGGTTGGGAGCTATCCTCCCCATCTCGTACCTTTGTCGCAACGCTATCAGTTCCAATACAACAGTACAAAATATCATTATTGTACATAGAGTATTGTCTGAAAACCTTTTTACATACAAAATACATTGAAAATGTGAAAAACAGGATTTTTAGAACTCTTCAATCGTAGCCCTCAACTTGATACCCTCGACCCTCGATCATTACACAGACTCAATTATCGACCGTAAAAGTGAACCTGGACTCAGTGCATGTTGTGGTTTAATTGGCTTGATCCAGACTACATGTCAAATGACGAACACACAGAACACAAACGACAATTGAAAAGTCCCAACTCTTTTCTGACCCTCTTTCATCTTGCTACAGGGCAAATGTAATTTCTTTAACTTTTTCATTTCTTTTTAAAAGCAAGAAACTCTCCCAGTTGCTTTAAGTTAGCTATAGCAAACAGCATGCAATGAAAGTTAACTTCGAGGTCAGCTTTTCCAAATGAAGAAAACTGAAGCAGTAACTCTTCAACTTGTGCCTGTACCTTTGCCATTTTGAGTCGACAGGGAATTGTCACGTGATCAATATCCTTATGGTAGTGAGGAATGCAAAATACATGTACGTTACAGCTACCTAGTGTATTCAATTTCTCACTGTCTGCTAATTGATAAACCAATGAAAAAAGCAGACTTGTAGACATTATCTTTTAGTTTACAGTACTGCAATAACGGATCTATTGTTTATTCTGGTCTCATTTCAAGAGGCAAGATACCAAATGGAAACAAAGAAATTATGATCTATGCAAGGCACTTATTGGAATTAAACATGATCTACCAAAGTTTTAACATTACCATGCACAGAACTGTACAGTGCATCACTAAAACAATAAAGTTATTCATGTAGATACAGTGGAGCATACTAATAGGTATACGTGTGAAGCCAGTGCCCAACCCAAGCAAATTGCATAACATGCAACCCAAGTTTGAAATTGCAAATATAACAATACAAACTATATTATACCTACCTCAGACTTGCCACTTTTACAAACTTCACAACACTTGCAGTCATTACATTGCCATGGATACGACCGAACAACTTGCTGAACATTCTTGGGTAGTTCGGCACAAGAAAAATGAACTGAAAACAACAGGTGGAATGTACCATAGTAGTAATAATCCACAACTCCACATACTGACAATCAGTAAAGTTTAACATGAGTACAATGACTCTGGCCCATTGCAGATTGGCAAAAGAAGATGGACAGACAGTTTAGTATAACCCTCTGAGTGACAAGACTCTTGCCCTGACAAGTAAAATTGTCTCTGGCATTAGACAAAGTACATAAATATGTGAAACGCTCTGTGACACATTGCTGCTCTATCAGTTGAGCTATAGATGGGTAAACCTTGTTTACATATTTTGATACTTTGCCTGCCAAGAATATGCGCGGACATGATTTTTTGAAAGCTTTAACATACATGAGTTGTTTTATTACGTATGCTTGCATAACTGGACTATACAAAATTAGGTGCTCACGCATACTCTTGGCAGGCAAAATATCAATTATGATAAACAAAGTTTACCCATCTATAGAAACCGTTTACCATGGTCAAAACGTTATTTCATGCGATTCAAAAGTTTGTTACCGCTACAAAATTTTTGTTCTATTATTTAATGTGTTGTTGCACATAAATATAGCATTCTGGTAACTTTTATCTTTTCCTTATGAATTATCAATGAGTTTTTAAAACATAATTATTAACTTGACCTGCATGCCTCTCAGTTTTACAATGCACTCATCGTTTTATTGGTATTTATGTTTTCTAGGAAAAGCATTTTATACACTGTCATGACAATCATGGTGAGCTTGGCCAACGTTATAGACTAACTGTGGTTTTATTGGCTCACCCCAGGATGTCTCGATCAAAAAAAGTGAACCAATGGAGTGACCCCTTAATTTGGCTTTGGAATTTAAATTAGAATTTTAATTGTCATTCATGCAACGATAAACTGAATCAATACATTGAGAAATTCTTGTCGATATCCCTTAATATGTTAAACCTCTTCTCTTTGATTTTCAAGAATTCACCTTTTTAGTGCACTCTACATCCTTCAGGGCTGTTTAATTGTCACACATGGCTAATAATAATCGAGTGTGCTATAAACTTGACAATAATTCACAGTTAATTCAGGCTGATGTGCCAACCCTCCAGTTCAGGATCTTCATAGTGGACAATGTCAATACTAGTCGATCATTTTGCTTGTGTATACTGTGATCTTTTAGGAAATATGCAATTATGTTTCTGCAAGCTTTCCACATGATGTGTTGACAAATTGTCAAACTATTTTATATCTTCAGACCACGGTCGAGGAACTCTCTTGTTTTCCCATTTATCGATGTCAATACTCTGCACTTCCTATACAGAATATAGTAGCAATAGTTAATGTGAGTACAACAGAGAAAAAGTCCAATATGCTCAAAATTGGTATTTGATAAACAAAAGGTAATTACAATACTCTGTTGCACATACTTTGTAAGCTTCTTCTAATGTCAGGGGCTTTTTCTTCGCATAGAACTTTTGCGTTTCTTCATAATTTAACTGTAGTAGCAACAAACTCTGTTTAGTAAGTGCCATTGGGTGTTAATCAATGGATTCAGGCCCAGTGCTCCGAACCTTTCGCAGGACCATTGTCTACATGCCAGACTGGAAAGTTTGCAAAATGCACAAAGGATAACCATTGTTCGCAGAAAATATGCGCATATAATAATTAAAACTTTCGCAGACAAAGCAATTTCTGTCGCGCACAAAAAACAAGTAAATGGCTGTTTATCTGCTAGCTATTTCCTGTGGATTTGGCATACGCTATCATAACATTATTATCAGCGGAATCATTTGCGCGCAAATGGTGCTTTTATTTTCAATTGCTGCACAGTCTGCGCATATATGCACCAATTTCTAAAAGTGCGCATATGCAGACGTTCAAGCATTCAAAGTGCGCAAGGGAGAAATCCCTTGTGCAGGACAAACTTTCCAGTCTGATCTACATGCCCAAAACAATTTTACTCTGCCTAGGACCAGAATTTTTACTTTCCCGGGGAGACACAAGTTGTCATTTTTCATTAGAAAGCTTTTTGGTAGTTACAAAAGGAACTGGATTAAAGAGTATATAACAAGGTATATGGTACTACAACCTTTCGAACTTTTTCATCTTGTTTTTTCGTTTTAATTTCCGTAAACTCGGACAACCCAACTGAACCGAGTACTACCAAAAGCTGCAAAATAAAATGCCTGAAGTAGGAACATAAAGAATTTAACAAAATAAATACGCCAGACTCACTCCAGCACAAGAAATTTCATACCACCAGAGGCATTCCAAACTTAAAAAAGTATTTCTGACCACTTGTTAACTTTTTAGTCATATTCACCCATGACCAAGCTGCCATTTTGTTTTTGCACAGCCTTGGAATTCTGTAAATCAAATCTCCAGGGGGGGGAGGAATCAAAGGAGGAATATTACAGTTTGTTTAGTTTGATAAGATTGATATGAAGTATTTGCTGTAGAGATTCTGGTAAACTACTGAACCGTTTTAAGAACTTCACGGGCTCATTTTCCTTCTCACGCCCGCGAAAGTTTGAAAAACTTTGAATTTTCGTGACAAGAAAGAAGATAGCGGTGAATTCTTCGATGAACGTCTTGTAATCCAATCCATCCTACCTTTATTTAAAGGTAACATGTGTTCTTTTATGTTCATAAGTGAACTAGATGTCGTTGATTATATCGTGAGGGATTTTTAGAGGAATTGAGCCAGAACTTGGCGAGACATTTCAGGGTGAAGTTTGTCTTTTATGCGTTGCAAACTTAGCTAAACCAGATTACTATTTTAGTCGGACCTATTTCATGCAAATTCATTATCGTGGCCGTGTCGAGAATATTGAAATATTAGTCTCGGTCTATATCGCTTTTTTGTTTTATAATTCAGCTGTAAATCAGGTATGTTTTAGAGTCGGCATTGACGTGTGCTTTTCTTCCAATCTCACGTGCTAAAAGTAAAGTTTGCCATTTCACAAATCATCGTTGAAAAGCTAGGAGATCGGGCTTCAAAATACCTGATAAAAATATGAAGACAATCTCTCACACATCTCCGAAGCATTGCACCGTGCGGGGCTAGACATTTTTGCAGCTCACTCAGCTGTAAAATTAATTTACTTCATCGTGAAATTCACTGCACTGTAATTCATTGTGGCTTTCTGTTTTCTGTGTACAGAGCGATTCAAGCCCTACCAGTTGAAGAATGATTAGAAGTTGCTCAACGAAGTTTTATTGATCATCGAGCAGATGAATCGTGCCGAAGCGAAGACCGTGAAAAGCAAGGTGTTGATACAAATCTTTTATTATCTTCGTATAATGTGGAACTGCTTTGACGTACTACCGAAGCTGCTAATAAACGTATAACATTAGCCATAAAACAAGAGACATCTGGCGAAATATATTAGAATCACTGCATGCGTCCTTCGTCGCCAATGATCACCTACGTGCATGAATCCCAATCTTTAATTAAGTTACTCAATCGTAATTCTTTTAAATAAATTACGAGAGGCTCGCCAGCTAAGGTTTTTAACAATGAATGCTTGCGTTATGAAATTGTGGAAAGTACCACATATTGCTGGAAAACCATTGGCTTATTTTGCATTATGCAGGGAATAAAATACATAATGAGCTTGATATAGACGTGTATTTTCAAGAGACAGTTGTTTCTGTTGGTTTGTAATCACTCGTGGGACTCTCGGTTCCTGACGCTGCGCGGAAAAAAAACTGTTATCGAAAGCTTGGCAGTTTCTACGCTCTGGCATGTGGCAAAGATATATCCTTTTTCTCGTGAAGTCATCGATTCTTGTCAGTTAAAGATATGGAAATTTGTTTGGTCCAAGAAACCTGAATTAGTCCGTCGTGAAACCTGTATGTCAGCGCTTAGTCATGGTGGTCTTGGTATTGTTCACTTGGAACTGCGGGGCAAAGCTCTTTTGATTGGTCGCCTTTTTCGGTTTTGTGATCCCTCCCAACCGGGGTGTGCATGGAAAGAGATGATGCGTTACTATGTCGCCAGAGCTCTTGGTTCTAATGACAACAGCCGCCCAAATTGTGATGTTCCAACGCCCTTTTACAGTCATTTCCTGAGGGTACTTCGTGAATTTAATGTGGATCTTTCTTGCCCTCGCTCGAGCCATGCGTTTTACACAGATCGCCTTTGGAATTCTGTTACCCCGGTTCGCGCTCGATGTGAAGACAAATGGAGCAATAGGTTTGGGCCTGGTTTACGTTGGGACTCGCTTTGGCATGATGTTGCTCATAGTTGGAATGACCCTCTTCTGCGTGACTTTGACTGGCGAACCACTCATCGAGTCTTACCTGTGAGTAGTCGGATGCATCAATGGAACTCTCGAATCCCTCAAAGCTGTGCTCGGTGTGGTGCCCGCGAGGAGACTCTGGAACACGCATTGGTCTATTGCCCTAAGCTTGCTGATATGTGGAGGTTTATAATGAACTTGTGCCACAGGATTGATCCGGCCGTTGTGGGCCTGTCAGAACAGAATATTCTACTACCCGGCTGTTTTTCGCGACGCAGTACTAAAGACATCTTGCGCTACTTAATTAGTGTCGGTAAATTCTCGGCATGGAAGGAACGCGTTACCTATCAATTCAACAAGGATGAGAAAATTGTCTGTCTAGTTTATTTCAAGAGTTATGTGAGGAATAGACTGCGAATGGAACGACAACTGTTGGATGTGGAACGATTCGAGATAAAATGGTGTATCAGAAGTGTGATAGCACATGTTATGGACAGAGAGATTTGTATATTACTTTAGACTTTGCTGAACAATGTATCTCTATTTGAAGTGTAACTACGTGTATATTGATGTATGATGTATCTATTTTGTTTCCCTCTAGCGATTTTCGCTAGAAGGGCTTTTTAATAAAAATCCTTTTACTAAAGATTTCCATGGAGGAAAACAACAGAATGAGTCTATAGACTAATTTTTCTTCACCCTGCCTAGCGGCGGGGTGCTTACATCAAATGAAATGAAAAACTTCCTACGCCCATCAGAGACTGTCTAACATTAGAATTTTCTTCCAGCAAGGGAAGGGAATCGACAATCATTTAATGATAGCTTCTCATCGAAAAGTGGCGTTAGTAAATAGAATTCAATGAGTAATTCACGGCTTCTATCCATATAAAACTCTGCTTTCTGGGTTTTATAGAGATGAAGCTCCAGAACACTAGTAAGTGAGCGTTTATACATACAGATCCCTAGGCAAAAAGCACCGATCCACACTTTTTACGCAGACTAGATAGAATTAAGTAAGACAGTGCAAAAGTTGAGTACTACAAATTTCGCGAGCCAGCGAGTTAGTTCATTGCTCTTCTGCAAATGAAAATGTCTGGTTTAACAACCCATACAAATCTTCGTTCCTACATTCCTAAAAGAGCGCGTATTGCAGAGACATACCTTGATGAAACTCGCGTTAATACAGTTGTTCCCTGAAGAATTGTTTGAAGAAACGAGATGTACTCTTGATTCTTAAACAGATGATTATATAGGATAAACAGATTACGACAACAGATAAACCAGTTATCTCTCATAGTTAATTGTACAGCGAGTATTTTGTGACAAACGAAGCAGTGACCACTTTGGTTCCAAAAAGCCAATCACAAACACGTTCATTTTACTGTTCGGTAAATAACTTGACTGACTTGAAGCCTGGACTACACCATTTCCAGATCAAATTCGTCAGTGGTCAGATCAAATTTGTATAAGGTTAAATCAAATGCGTGATACGT
>JAODVM010412332.1:0-10345 GCA_025400095.1 Phenganax marumi
CTTCTATGTTTGCCGACGACACGAACGTGACATGCACAAGATCTAGAAATGTTTTCCTTGTGTAGGTGATAGATGAAGATATTACTTGGATAAGAAATGCCAGGAAAGAAGTGACATCGCAAGCTCAAAACATGTTGATGCAAGGCATGGAAACGCAGGTGAGTTTTTGCAATACTTTGTATTCTAAAATACAGCTATCGGACTGAATAAGATGTCTTTCATTTTTCAGAATCAGACACAGGTAGCCACAGCACTACAAGTATTTCATAATCTCGGATCTTTGCAAGAAACTGTGGAAGTATTTGTTCAATCTCTTCGAGAAGATCTCAAATCCAACATAGCAAACACTTTAGATATTCAGAACTTGATGTACTCTCAAACTTGTGAGTATGCAGTTAATGTTGAGACAGATTTCAAGACAGAGAGCTTGTGTAAAAGTAGAAGACGATCTTGGTTGCGTTAGGCTTCGAAGGTCATTGTATTAAGTGTCTTTCTTGTTTGCTTTTCATAGTATTTTACTTGTTCAAGTGTTTTGTGTTTATTTCGCCATATGTGTTTTTGTCGTCTAGCCCCCAACTCCGCCCCAGGTCGCGCAACAATCCCTGCCCCAGGTAACACCGCGATGTGGCGAGCAGCATTGTGGACTGGGATGGAGAAACTGATGGATAAGATCTTCAGTTCTTGTGGAAAAGTTCATCATCTTCTTAAAGTTCTTTCGAAGAAAAGAGATCCAGTTACTCATGTTTGCTTCATGCAAGAAGTTTTGAAGGTGAACTTGTTGAAAACTGACTCAGTCAGAGTTGAAATCTGAAGTATTTGTTCGTTTACATCAACTAATTTTACGTCTACTGCGGCCGGTTGTTCGAAAGGTGGATAGCGCTATCCACCGGATAGTGATTTTTTGCAGCCATCGTAAAATTTTTCACTAATCGTTATAACATAATATTACGACTGTGTAACGATAGATTAAAGTCTCTAGTGTTTATATTGTTGACCAAAATGGAAGTTTCGACATGTTTTGTCCATTTTTATGAATGCTAAAAAATTCACTATCCAATGGATAGTGCTATCCGCCTTTCGAACAACCGGCCCCATCTTTTTATTTTCTTCACGCAGGAAAACAAGAAGAGTAGTATTTTGAATTTCTGGGAATCAGTAACGATCACGTTACGAGCAGAGTTCAGTGGCGCTGCTCAAAGTAGGACGAAGGCTGATGTAGAATTTTCGTCAAACGTCAGTCGTTTCATCTGCCATCATACTTCATCTTTTAGAATCGCCATTTTTAAAGCAAGCGTTTGAAGGAGAATATCCGAAATTACTCCGCTTGTACAATGAACTGTGGACTCGTCTTCAGCAGTTTGTCACCACAGGGAACCCGAGTAATGTGTACATTGGTGGAGTTACTGACATCGTTTATGGTCTGTTTTACGTATATCAAGAAACTAACACAAGGTTTGATGTATATTATATTCTTTTTGAACAATTTTGTTAGAAGATCTTCCTTCATAACTTTCTTGACGAGTTCAATTGCTGATTGATAAGACGAACGAGTTTTCCGTAACGGTCCTTCGCACGAAACAACTAAATCTTTGAAAGGAAATCTTGCTCGTCTTAAGAGATAAAATTTAAACAGTCATACTATACTACATATGTTAAATTATAGTATCTACATTATATGCAAAGAGGATATTGTTATTTTGTTAAGTAGTACTATATGTGTTGATTGTATTCTAAGTACCAACACTGGTATTTTGTTTGAATAAAGATATTTATTTATTTATTTAAATATATTTCAGACACGATTGGTCAAACACAATTTGTTCGACCTAACTTCTATAAATGTAGCATAAACGTTAAAAAATAACTTTTCGCTCGTCAACAAGATTCTTAACGAGTTCACACGCTCGTGTGCACAACGAATCAGTTCTCCTTCACAGGTAGACTAGATAGGTATAAAAGGTAGGTAAAAAACGTATCACGCGCTAACTTCCTCAGCCGAACACTGTTTTCCAAAAAGGGCGTGAGGACAATTAAAATACACACATTATACGTCTAACTACTATATATACATAACTAAGCAATTAACATAACTAAGCTACTACATAGCTAAGCAAATAAGCAATTCTTTAATACGTGCATGGGTAAAACTTAATATATACAAGAGTTAAATTCAAGGCCAGTATATCGTAGTATTAAATGACCACAGAGAAGTAGCATTTCTTACATCGCAAGAAAAGCCAATACTCTTTTTTAGAAAATCAGTACATGGTTTTTGGCAGACGTAGCTAACTTTAATGCACTATATATTACGTAAGTTATGATTTTGATATGGAGCAGACGAATTTTCTAAGATTTCATAGAGCAGCTGGTGCCTGGGCATGAATATCTTTGAACATGAGCTTTGCTCTCGTCAACAATCTGCGTTCCTAGTTTTCCAATTTAACACAGATAACGTGTCTTCAGATTGGCCATGGTCGTTACTAAACTCCATTATGACTCTTGTTACTCTGTTTTGTAGAGCCTGAATAGGATTTGAAAGTGTGGTTCCAGTTGGACTACACGCAAGGCAGCAATAGTCAGGCTGGACCACAGCATAATAAACAGATACGAGTGCTTCACGAGAAACACAATTTGTTTTTATCATCAATTCACAAGTTTCTTGAAGAGCACAACGAATCAGTTTTCCTAAACAAGTTTCTAATTGACGAGTTCACTCTCTCGTGTTTGCAGTAAATAGTTTTCTTGGATAAGTTTCTGGACAAGATTACTTGCTGGTGTGTACATGAATACGAGTTTAAGTAATTGCGCTTTTTTAAATTAATCATGATATTTATTTTTAAATACTAACCTTCGCAGCTCTTCCATTTTTGCTTCCAGTGAAAGTTCAGTGACATACGCTTTTTTTGCAACCTATAAAAGCAAGAAAGAACTACCAAAGTTTAGCACAGCATGCACCAACAATAACATGTCTTTCGCCCGCCCTGCATAAAGAAGCCGTTCCAGTCTTAAACTAGTGACTGCAATCTTTGCCATGTACAATTTGCAATTACAAAGTAGCGACTCGTGCAAATTGTCTCGCAATGGTTTTGAACATTGTAAAGGATGTAACAATGTGCAATGGTTCATGCAAATTTTTCCACAATGCCGTTGGAACTACTTTTGGTGAAGGCCTAGACCTCTTCTCAAGGAGGAACTTTGAACTAAAGTTCCAAGGGAAAACTGACACTTAAAGAGAATACATATATGTTTACACTTTCTGTTGTCTGTCCATCGATTCCATCATGGATGTGTTAACCACGACATTGCACGAAGCGTAATTAAAACAAAGTTGAATGATCAAAACGAATGAAGAAATCAACAAAATAACGTAAACAAATGATCACGAGACCATGAGAATAGAGACATTCAGCTTTGCCTTCACAGCAGACCGCAAACGGCAAACTTCAAGTCGTAGCTATTTGCGAGCCAACTGCGCATCAAAGTAGACCATGAATTACTTTACTTATAGAAGACTTATGGCTATAAAACTTGCAGTCAAATGCATTTTGAAATGTGCCGTTTGAGGTTAGTGGCTTTGCCCGTAAACGTGAACTAAACGTGTCTAATAACATTGAAAAACCCAGCAGAAACAGAACTAACCTGCTCCTCCGCGTACATGAAGAATTCAGCTAATGCGACCGAGTCTTTGAGCTGGAACGGCAAAATATTTTAGGTAGAATTACTTCTGTCAATTGCTTATACCAAGACCATACTGAAAACGTTTTAAACGAAATTAGCAAACTAGAAATAGGTTTCCAAATATTAGTGACATGTAACGTGAGCCGTGAATTGGAAACAAGTCTGTCTCTTTTCCCTGGACTCGCGTTTGTTCGTTCGCGTTTTTTCCCTCAACTGCACGCCTGCGCACGCCGTTCATCTACTCTCGCTCCTGTTCCAATTCAAAAAAGCCTCCAATAAATAGAGGTAGGCTTGCTTGGTTGAAGTTTAGCTGAGTTACTCCTTGCAGTTATACGAATCCTACTTTGACAGTGAATATTCAACTGGTGTTGGTGAAGTATATAAACCCAGAAAAGCTTAAGCCAAGCATAGATTAGCAATTTTTTCCTGAATCAGGTTTTCCTTGATAAGTTTTATTTCTCGAGTGTAGGACGAAAATTGCTAAGGTTTTCCTCGATAAGAAGCTTTGTTCAAAAGGTAGTCAAGCCAACATTTGAGCAAGGAAACTTGCATCTGCCTACCATCGTCGAGGAAACTTATTGGCCGTACATGCACAAAAGCTATAAATTTGTCAAAAAAACTTGTCAAGAAAACTTGGTCGTCCATACTATAGGCTTTACAATCACAAGCTTCACTAAGGCTTACGTATTTTGTGATACACTCCACTGCGATCAATAGTTTTGAAAGGAACATTGCAATGGTGAATTACGCTGTTTTAAAAACAAGATCAATTGACATACATTTGCATTTCTCATTCCTGCAAGTTCTACGTCATTCTTCATGCTTTTCATTAGACGAATTGGCGAATATTCCAGATATACTTTTTCCTGAAAAACAAAATTCGCAAAATTTGGAACAGATTGCATTCGTTAATCTATACAAAGTGTCGCCAAAAGCGGCCACTTGAGATTGCTCTGCATTTCACCAGTGTTTTGTTTCGACGTCGTTAGCTACGCTCTGTTCACGAAACAAATTAAAAAATACACAACGTTGTGCTACGAAGTGAAAACGGCCTGGGGCCAGTTGTTCAAAGCTCGTTTAGCTTAAACGGTGGATAAGTCAGAATTAAAACACTCCAACACATCTTCTAAAACTTTCCAATCAAATCTTATGTAGGAAAACAATGGGTAAGTACCTAATTATTGTTGTCAGTTAAAAACTTTCAATTTCGTTCAAAGAATTCAAAGATATGAATTCTATTTTCATACTTATCCACTGTTTAAGCGAAACACGCTTGGAATAAGGGTCATATTTATTTTCTCTTTGCACAATTAAACTGCAAGTTTTTAATTAGTCCAAAACTAGTTATCCAACTATTAATTTAGCACATAAGCAGGCGTGCTAGATTGGCCTCTTCGAGAGCATGCAAATAACTCGATTTTGGACTTCCCTTTTATTGCTTAATCTCGAAAAAAGTTTGGATTTTTTGCTTTTTTTACTTCTTTTCGCTTTAGTGCAATTGTTAAGGAGTCTACTGATATTTATCAAAAATCTAAACTATATAGTTTCAATTATAAAATACAGAAGGTTGATTTGTAACTTAAGTTGCAGTGCTCTGACTTTAACCTGGTTTCCATAATTATCGTAAAGATAGAGTCATGCATGATCTTCCTAAACAGTCGTAACAGAACGGTTTCAGCAGCCTTGTTATTGGCAAAGCAATAACTAATAAATTAAGTGTACGTCTTGTATAAGATTTGCTGCTAACAAGATAGAATATTTTGGCGGTTGAGAGACATCGAGGCTCTTACTTTACGACAGTTAAGCCTGTTTCCACTATCGTTTTTTTTGTGCGAAGTTTACGCATCCGGCTGCAACAGTGAAGCCAGCGAAAATCACGAATTTGGAGTACCAAGATGACCGCTGCAACATTTCCGGTCAATCGAAACCATGGTAACCACTCACGATTTGGAGTACCAAAATGTCCGCAATGGCTTCAAAATTTTGACAGCTGACATATAGGGATGCGCAATCCAGTTATACAGATATCAATGCAGCTGAAACTAATTAAATTTAATTAATTCCTTTCAATCTGAACAATACAAAAAGTCGCTCCGCATTAAAAATATCGTTAGTGGAAAAAAGGCTTAACGACGATGTAGAAAACAGACTTTTTGCTGGTCAGTTAATGAAGGCATCAAAAGGCCTTAAGCACACGCTGACCATTTCGCTTCTTTTGACCCTCATAAAAAAGTAATCGTTTGGCCTCTTTTGATAGATGTTTCCTACTTTCCAAACCATATCTGGCTTCGAGCATGACAGGAGGCTATAGCAACCCTGTAGGTTGTTCGAATATTTGCTTTCGAAGGTTAACTTCTCTCATTAACGTTATTGTAGCTTGACTTACGTCTGGTACATCCAGTCTCAAAGCATGGCTATCCTTAGGACTCAACTAAAAAAAATGAACCACCATATTGTTGCAAGCAGACTTGCTCGGCCTTAAAGAGAAAGTGTCAGGGCATAGTCAAATTTGAAAAAATGTCAGTCAACAAATTTTCAAATTTTAAAGCCAGGCCGAAGGAGACCATATACATTGGTTGTAATTGTTTAAAAAATCAGTATCAGCTAAAACGTTTTTTGGTTTTCCCATGCGTTTGTGAGGAAACTAAAACTGAATCAAGTAAACTATTTTGCAAAATGTTCGTGTGGTAAGGTGGCAAAATATCAAATCTAATCAGAGCCTTGGCACTGTCCTGTACCACTAAACAGGCCGTCTCAGAAGCAAAAGAATCGAAATTTAACAGAGTATGATTGTAGTTTACATCTTATTAAGCTATTTAATTTCTATACAGCAAGAAATAGAAGTTATTTAGCTTTTTCAATGACACCTTTTTTATTTCACAGCAGCAAGAAGTAACCAAGTGCTCCTCTAATAAAAGATTCTGATCGATATAATATAACTAACGCGAGTTCGAGCACTTCCTTTGGCTCGCAAAATATTTCGCTGCGAAAAACTCTTAAGCGGACCAATCACGTTGTTAGATATCTTTTTCGCTCGCACAAATTCACAGTCAGTGCATGCAAAGCAAGCCTTCCGCTAATGCAACATTTATCTGCAGCAGTCTTTTTGGTAATCAGTTTTGATTATACGAATGTTCATTGTTCAGTTGTTAATTGAACCATGTTTATGAGACGTTCTTAATTCCTCTTGCACGAAAAACGTAAATTTTGCATTTTCGACTACCGTCTCATATTCAAATGACCAATTTGAATCCCCATATGAGAAACAATTTCGTTGTGTTTTCCATGGCTTTCTCAGCGCTAGAAGAATGTGGTTTGGAGCGGCAAATGCTGCTCAAAAAGTATTCAGCCAGTATTTGTTGCTATGAAATGAAAAAAAATGTCGCCGAAAGTTAAATAACTACGTTTTCGTGCGATGTAGAAACTGCATCGTCTTTTTCGATCTATGTACGTTCTATGATAGCCTGTTGAACCTCTCTTTCGTTTTTAAGACACTCTATACATTTTACCTCGAGAACGTGAAAAAATGTGCCTGGTAAAAAACGAATCTAATGTCAGATGATTTTAGTTGTCAGGGTGAGACTTTCCATTTGACAGTTGAGAAACACTCTCAAAACAAAAAGCTCTCAAAGACTGCATAGCTTCACCAATGCGTTTTAGTAGACCGCTGATTATTCGGCATAAAGAAAACTAATTTTTAAAATTAGTTTGCGCTTCAATTTACAGCTGATATGCAATTCGTTTCTGCAACAAAAACGCAAAGAGCGCAATCATGTTAAGGAGAGCTTGTCATGCATGGGGCTTGTGCATACGCTTGTCCCAAAATTTTCATTTCGAAGTTTGCTCCATACTTCGCAAGATTATTTGTTTAGAAAGGAACAGAAAAAAACAACAAATAAGCAAGAAGCTGTCAAGCAGACGGACCAGCCAACTATGGAAGTGAATATAATATTTGAGCAGCAACGTACCCATATCTTCGCATCAGCCTGTGCACTAAGATTTTTCAATTCGTCATCAATTAAAGCATACGGTTTTATTTTAACACAGTACTTCATGGAACAGGTCGTGTCTAACTTCAAATGTGTTCGGACATCTGGAGACGAAATCTTCGCGTCGTTGACAAAAAATCTGCATTGGAAAAGTAAAATGAAAAACGAAACTTGTTATACTTTGTCACAGTGTGAGGAAGGACAGTAGTGCCACTTAGATCAGAATCTATGAAGTTCTTGTCCTCGCATATATTGCATTACGCATGGTTTCGAGGCCAGTAAACTACATGTTCTGGCCAACAAGCATGCCGAATTCGCTGGTGGCAGCCAACAAACTGCATATTTTTGCATAAAAGTACGAGAACATGCACGTTGCACTTTTAAGTGGCACTACTGTCCTTCCTTATACTGTGACTTAGTCATACAGGGTGTATTGAAACACAGAATTTTTTAGAAATTAGCCTGCTCTAATTTCAATCTACGCTAAACCATGGGTGCATAAACATGCATAATTTAACATAATTTTTATCGTAGAGGGGCCGGTTGTTCGAAAAGTGGGTGGCGCTGTCCCATGGATTTTGCATCTTTATAGACAGATATCGATGGATTAAAGTCTCTGATATTTTTACCGTTGAACAAAAATGGAAGTGTCGTCATGTTTTTTGTCCAATGTTATGAACGTTGAAAAATTCACTAGCGCTATCCAACTTTCAAACAAATTGCCCCAGTAGGCTACGGCTGAAAGTATTTCGAATGAAACACTGAGACCAATATCAAGGGCAGGTTGTACAAAAGTTGGATGACGCTATCACTGATTGGACAAAAACTACCGAAACTTCCATTTTGGTCAACGATATAAATATTTGGAGACTTTAATACGTGAATATCAAACGTAATTCTTTGTGAAAACGATTACGGAAAATTTCACAAAGGCTATATACGAAAAATCACTATCCAATGGAAAGGTCAATAGCGCTACCTACTGGATAGTATTTTTTTGTAGTTTTCGTAAAATTTTCCATTGATCGTTGTAATATGAAAGTACGACTGCTATCGATAGATTAAAGTGTATAATATTTATATCTTTAACCGAAATCCAAGTTTCTGCCTTTTTCGCCAAGTTTTTCGAACGCTGAAAAATTCAGTATTCAATGGATAGCGCCATCCAACTTTCGCACAACCGGTCCCAGGACTCTAAGCCTCAGTTCACGTAGTCACTGAACAGATTCGATGCGACAATAGCGAGTTTAAGCAAGCGACGTTTTTGACAACACGAACGGCATGAGAAACGTCAAAAGTCCGGGCCAAGCACGGTGATTGGTGGAAAACGTCAACTTTCCTTCCGGTCGACGTCCGTGTTGTCAAAAACGCCGCTTGCTTAAACTCGCTAATGCATTGTCACGACTTTTGTTTTGATTGGTATGTAAATCAAAATTATTACGCGACGTGGAACTTAATTGCATTATAGACCAATGCTCGCTAAACATGACGTTAGGAGGCTGCACATTGCTAGAGATTGCTTCGATACGAAACGGACGACGGATAGGAGTGAATAATTTGTAGTCAAAAAGAAACAGCAGATTTTCATATATTTTTTGAAAGAAATGGACAGATTTATTAAGTCGAGGATAACGAAGAACCTTTTGCTACTTGCAGATGAAATTTGGAAACTGTTTACGCTTTATGAACTAAGAAATTGAGCTGAGAAAAAGGGACTGCAAAAAAAACTTTACAACATTTTGCGTGTATAAAAACCTTGCCGAGATTTGTCAAAGCGGTTCAACGTTCAATTCGAGAATTTTTTAAAAATAAACATCTTTGATAGTCGACCATTCTAGCTTTAAATGAAACATTATTTCTATCCAGCTTAAACGACATTTTTATGCTTTGTGAATCCTACATTTTTGTTGTGACTATAGTATGACCAAGCTAAGTGTTTTAGCTTTTTATCACTCGAAATTCCCTAAATTGTGGCAATTAACTTTCGACTGTAGCTAGAAAATCTGAAGTGAAAAGAGTCCTCTAGTTGGCGAAACAAGCAACTAAAAATATGCTCAAAATTTCTGAACCCAGCTCAATTCAACAATAAACATCTGAAAAATAAAATATAAATTTTAAGAAGCGAAATAATTCAAAATCACGTACATATAAAAGAACCCAAAAATTTAATACTGTCCACTAGAACACCTTATTTTCCAAGAACACCGAGGCAATCGCGTCTTGAAGCGACAACACACCTGCTTTTTTGCGTGTTTTAGATTTCCCAAACTATTCTTTTCGAAGCAATTTTAAGGCGTCAAATTTTCAGAGCAATTTTCTGCTCGTGAAGCTTTTGATTTTCTTGAAATTTCGTTTACAAATAACGAAAACCTTCCTTGTTATGGTCCACTAAATAAATCATACTGTACAAATTTGTGCAAGAAATTGTCTGTGTTTAACCAAACAAGTTGTCCACTCAGCCGTTTGGCTGCTTTGTGGTTTCACGTTTTAGTAAACTTCAAACTTCAAACAAAAAGCCCCACGTACATTGCCAGTGATTTCATAGCCAGAGTTAATCGTGTAATTCAACTTTTTCAGTGCAGTTTAAAAAGAAATTTGAGCAACTTACACAACTCCATCATTTTTAACAATGACGTAAGCAAAGAAGACAGGATTGTATGGAATCTCAGATCCGCGCA
>JAODVM010412343.1:0-10345 GCA_025400095.1 Phenganax marumi
TAGATATTCAAAAGAAGCTCATCGCAGTAACAGAAGATCAATATCGTGAACAAACGATTGCGTATGAAAGGGAAAAAAAAAGAGAAACAAAAAATCATAATGGAACTACACAAGTGTAAAAAAGAACTAGATGCTAGTAGAAAAGCACGTAAAATACTAGAAAGAAAATGTTTTGAAATTAATGAATAAATGTTCAGTCAAGGTTAAGCATCACCATATGTCTCATCTGTCATCACTCACCTCATCAATTAGCGCTCTGCAGGGTTCACAGTTCGGTCAAGGTTTAGCATCATCATGTATCTCATCCGTCATCACTTACGCAACAATTAGCATTCGCAGTGCGTAATATAAGCGCGCGTGATTGTGGGTTCGAGATTGTCAGTCATGTTTCCAAAAAACCACCTGAAAAATCTATGCATGTTGAGTTTTTTGAAAAATGTACTATGTTTGAATTACCGTTCATCTATCACGGCCCCGTACCGTTGTTCACTACAATGGACAAGGGATTTTATCGTAAAAGAAGTAACGCAGATGATGTTGGAGAGAAAGGGATGCGACTTTTTTTTCCACATTATGAAATGTGGAGAAAAAGTATATGCGATAATGGAGAAACAGTTGCCAGAACTATATTTATGGCGCGAAGAACGTGGGCTTCTACCCTACATTTATTTGTGGGAATGGAATGACATCATGAGTGAATACTATGTCAACAAACGAACTTGGGATGCTATGAGCTTCGTATTGAACGTGGGTACTGGAATCATAATAAAATATGACGATATGATGTTGGAAGAAAAACAAATATGATGGGCAGACAAATGCGTCGGTTTTAAGTACATTGGTGGTGATAGCGATGTCGATGATGATGACTACGATTTTCAAACTGAGACACGTTTTTTAAAAATTTATTCATGAGATATATATAAACTTTCATTAATTTATTGTAAATACATACATAAAAAGACAGGAAATTCATGTTACTTAAATTGTTTCAGATTGATCATTTTTCATTAAAAAGGAGTACAAGACAATGTTTGCGAGTTTTTTATGTTCATGTCACTACCATCTTCTAACCATCAGTTTTTGCAAATTGTCCGCATCATAGCATTCTTGAACTCTGTCACTTAGCTCATCAACGTATTCTTCAGTTTTCTCCCACAAACGTTTTAACACATCTCTGTCGCCAATACCAATTTCATAGACGTCAGGTCTTGACACAAGTCCATATAAGCTGCTAAAAAGACTTTCAAAACCAACCAACTTTATTTTTTCAAAAACAAAATCATCGGTGTCGTAAAAAAGCCACTCTAATTCTAAATATTGTACTCCTTCAGCAGCCATCACCAACGTCTATAAACAAGTTTTTCCAATTTACTTAGGTCACGAAATGCTTCTTCAAGTCTCTCAGACTCGTCGCAATCTAGCCAGATATTTACAATGTACTCGTCAGTTTCCTCCCACAATCGTTTCAATATGTCACAATTGCGAATGACAACTTTGTGAATCTCCGGCCTTAATATAGGATCGCCAAAAAGCTTTTTAAAATCAACGAACTTTATTTTTTCCGTAAAATAACAATCGTTGTAGTAAACCCACTCTAATTGTAAAAATTTTACTTCTTCAGAACACATATCATTAAATTTTTACACTCATATACTCAAGACAGTCTATAGCTATACTGCTATCAACTAAAGCATGATCTCTATTTATACCCACCCATAAATGTTCGATTAATAAAGGGTGGCTACTAGCGTCAATTTTATATTTAAAAGTTTCTGGCCCACCAACATAATATCGTACATTTTTAACACCACAATAAGCATCTAATAAACACATAAAATCAATAAATCTAATAATTACAGATAAAACTAAACTGTTTCCAGAGTACCAGTACAATTGTATATAAAAGTCTTTCTCCTGAATCATCATGTCTTCGTTTTCTTTATACAAGTACACGCTGTTACAACAATAGCCATGATAGTTATTATCGCCAATATCAAAGCAGTAAGCGCGTAACAACAACTGCCGTCTTTCTTGTCGGTTTCTTGATTCAAGAGTAGTTTATTCATCATTAAAACCCGTATTTAAGTAGTAGTGATACAGCGAGCATAAAAATGCATATAGCGGCACTGCAACCAACACAACAAGTAATAAAAATCCAAACATATCCTTCCTCTTTATTAATCATGGTAGTGTTCAACGAGAAAACTTATAATAAGTACAAACCTGGAGAACAACCATGCAAGTAAAAGAAGAACGCATACATTAAGACATATTTCCAGGAAAGCCAAACAAGTATCCCTCTCTTCATCCATTTTATTACCCTATATTACTAATGCGTTACTTATATTCTTGCTAATATTGGTTCAAAATACTATTTTTCAAAGTATTTCTCGTGCTAATAAGAAACCAATAAAAAAGCACAATAAAAAAGTGAAAGTAAAAATCAATTCAATCAAGATGAAATTCAGTAAATGTCATAATTTCATAATCCCCCTCGATCAAAGTGCAACTATTGTGCAGGTACGAATTCGGCAAAAGCCAAAATGTCATAATCCGGTTCGCCAATAGTGTCATGATAGGATTGCGCATCCAATGTGCCGTCAATTGTTTCACAAAGCTTGGAACAATGTTGCAAAAATTTCCTATATTTCTCTCAACCATATATCACGATCGTCCCATAATCATCAAAAGCACCGTCCTCAAGAAAAATATTGACAATAGCATATTCGTCAGAAAAATAATCAAGAAACTCTTTCGTCGTGCAAACAAATGGTATTTCGCTGAAAAAAAAACACTGTCGACAGTATGTAAGCGAGCTAGTACCATCATTTGCATTCATATTTTTCAAAAAACGTCTTCGTCTGCATCTGCTACATAAACTTTAACACGCGTATTACACCATCATAGATACAACCATATTTAGCTTTATAATCATCTTGTATAATCTTGATAGATGTATCGTCTTTTATAGCATCATACAAATTACGTACAATATCGCTGTCTAAAACTTCGTAACTAAACACAAGGTCGTCATAAGGTGTAAAATTAAAATTTTCACCAAATATTTTTTTCATAATTTTGCAAAAATCGTGCCATGAAATTACTTGTACAAAATAATCATGAATCATCCAGCACTTATACCATTTTAAATACATGACACGTTCATCCTTATCATCAACGTGTACTTTCAGGCTATCATCATCGCTTGCCGACGAATCATATGATGCAGAATCATATACAGAATCATGTTCAGAACCGTATTCAAACATCCTTGTTTCTTTTCTTTTCTTTTCTTTTTATCTCTCTTCATATGTGCAAGTGTGTAATTGTGTGCAAATGTGTGCAACTGTGTAGCTGCACATATATATAGAGCAGTAAACTTTTTTGTTAAAATCAAACATTTATTCATTTTTACGTCTATTTACAACTTCTTCCTCTAAATTCACAGCATTTTCATAAAATTCAATTTTATTTTTAACCAGTGTAATATAAAGAAAAATGGCTTCCACGTAATTATTTATAACACAGCGATTTTCAAAATACTTTAGAAAATCAAGAGATACAGATACAAGCTTCTCATGCGGTCTATTAATAACACGTCGAAATTATTCTATAGTGTCATTCGTAGCAAACTCATCAATACATTCGTTGTATTTTTTTATTTGTTTCTCATACTTCTGAATCACATCTAGATTATCATTATAATATTGTTCCAGGAACTCTTGCATCTCACAAAGATCAGCGTCCACTGTCATCTGCAAACACATCGTAGTATACTTCTGCCATGGTACATTTTCCTTTACAACATTCATCAAATCTTTCACATAAGTGAAGGTTCGATATCCTACTTCTTTTCCCTTAAACCTCAAGTAATCCTTACGAACAGTTTCTAGCATCACATTCTACGATCTTTTAACATTCATTCTGCAGGAGAAACTATTCGAATACAAACAAACCAAATGAATTCCACAGATTCTCCTACCTCTTCTAGTAGTAAACTTCTAGCAGCTATCTGTGAGAAAGTTCTGAGGTTTTATTATTAAAAACAAAATAGAAAAACCCAGAAACTCCCCTTACCCTATCTCCAAATATAAAGTTCAACACCGAGCACAATGAGCAACGCAACACAAAGTATAATGAAAAAAGGGTAATGTTTAGACTCTAAATTCTCCCAATTCAACAAATCCATAAAATTTATCCCAGTGACGGGACTCAAACCCACATTCTTCAAAACTACAGTCTGACGCGATAACCACTCCGCCACGCTGGGTTAACTTATATAGTTAAATCATGGTTTAATTTCTACTTTCACTTTTTTCCACACATTAAAAAAACAAAAAAAAATTAGTCAAAATAAACTTCCATAAAATTCCGTCTAAATTTCCTTTCTTTTCCTCACCTTTTCCGCTATATAATGAGTGAAAACAAGCGTGTATGAGCAAGCGTGATGCATAGATTTGTACAGGCGTTACGTGGCGAATTAGCGAGTGATGATAGACTATTTTTTGAAAAAGATTTAGAAAAAGAGGGAGTTTGTACCAAATGTGGGAGATGTTTTCACAAATTTTTAGATGGCTAGTTTGCGTACTTAAAAAAAAGAAGCACACGTCGTAATGAAATTATTGATCGTGACATCAAACAACATTGTTGGTATTTGCATTGATCACGATGACAAATCGTATCATGGAGTTAAGACCAACGAAGTTCTTTTCAGTTCGGAAGTGGGGAAAAAAGAAAATACAACTCCTTGGTTGGAGTGCAATGATGTTGTCATCGATCCAAATGCTAATGAGGCATACAATGAAATGTGGAATCTTGGTTTATTCAATAGCGTATACGCTTTACTTCGTCTCGTTTCTGAACCGGGCATGTTAATAAGATATTTTGGGCTCAATAACATTGTGAAGCATCGAAAAACTATAACAAAGATGGTGTTAAATTTCTACACGTTTTATTACTGTAAAAAAAGAGATTGTGAGATTTGCGACTATATGTACGAGTGCAAGTATCCCATTAATGACGAGCGAGAACGCAAATGATATGAAGCTGTAATCAACGTGTTATCCGCGTTATCCGCAAAAGCTATTTCTGACGTTTTCCTGCCTGTCATGTATCGAAACAAGAACCATTTGATAAATAGGTCGGACGTGCTTAAACACCCCATTTTGACAGATCCAGAATATGTAAGTAAAATTTTGGTTGTTTATACGTCAGTAGATGAAAAGTCGTCTTATAAAGCTTTACTCCTTTTTAGATAGAAAGAAAACAAGAAGGAACGCCGGTTGAACAGCTTACAAACAGCGACTTGCAAATGTGGTTCGAAAATGATCTGTGTAACAAACTGTTCACATGTCTAAAAGAAGACTTAACAATAGAAAGATTGATGAAGCCGTGGTCACTAGTGCATCCCTGTTTTGTATACATGAAAAAAAATGTTTGACTTATATTTGGAACAAGTGGTTAGTAGCATAAAAATAAAAAATCGAAAGTAGAAAAGCAAAAGTAATTAACATTTTCATTGCATTTTCTAGATCTCGACAGTTTAATTGAAAGCAGACATTTTAAACGCGCTATCAGAAGATTGAGTAAGAAACACCAGTTACATCCCAACTACCAATCAGTTGGTCATTTTATTCGCGCTGTAGTAGCATTTTGTGAAAAGGATATCTAGACAATAGCTTTCTTCGTTCTGGTTTCTTCGTTGCCTTACGCGAAATGCGTTCAAAAGGAAAGATGCAAATGTAAATCTTGCAATATTCATCTTAATCGGTCAGAAAAAGAAGCATTTGAAATGAGCACTCATCGTGGTCATGGACATACTCGTCGCTATTATGATATATGTATTATCAACCACATAACTGGATTTGAGGTCTGGAGATTATGCAAAGCAAAGTTGTCAACCATCTTTCCACCTCACAAAACGCGTCATTATTTACGAAAAAGAACGTGGCGTTCTACAGCAGAATTACTGATTAAAGAAGATGAAGATCTAAAGGGCATTATCGAACAATGTATACTTAGAAAATATATACCAGACTATGCTAAACAAGTAATAGATATAAACGCTATACTTATTAAAGATATGGATAATCACTATGAACCATCATTATGTTAATTATGCTAAATGTAAATACATGTATCATATTTCATTCCTGTTTCAATAAATAAGTCACGCTATGCTTATATACTCAAAAGTCACACTATACTCAACAAGCACAGGTAGTCAACCAAAATCAAGCAATCAAGCAAGTCAACCAAATAAAGCAAGGTGAAAAAAGATGGTCAAGATTAACATCAAAATTATTTCTGGTGTTTAAACCCTTTTCCTCACCATAGTAGAAATACATCATCAAGATCTTGGCAGTGTCATGGGTAAATATATTCTCAAGAGGAATTTCGGAGGAGATAATCTTGCATGGATGGGTCCAATAACTATTAAAGACAAAGACGATATTTACACTATCTATACTTGTTTACTATTATTTAGATATATTGATAGCAATCGGATTCTACATCCGATTCCGTCTAAAAATTCCTTTGTTTTTCCCCAAAATGGAAACACATCCCATATCCAATTTCATTTTAATCTGATTGGTTCAGTTTGATTCAAAGACATCATATTCTTCCTGTTTCAATACATAAATCATTCAACATTTGAATCTCGCGCTCATTCGGCACTACCAGGGCTTTGGATGCGGGAGCGTGAACTTACCCTTCCCCAATTCCCCTACACTACTCTCTTATTATATACAAATATTAACCAACACACATACATCTATCAAACTACCCCAACCAACATAAATAGCTTGTTACATCATCATCTAATTTTTTCACCCAGGGGTCCTGGAAACAAAATAATGACGTATTTTGTTTAATTCATACCATATTACCAAATATGCTAAAAATGAATCAAAATACATTCTTTACATTTTTGTATACTTACTATTACAAAAAAGGGATGCCCCGGAAAATTTCATCATTTTGCTATTCAACAAATCTATTTTCAGTAATTCTCTTAACTATTTCATACTAAAAAAACAAGTTCACGGTCCCCCTTCGAAATATAATATAATATATATAGTCTACTACTGCGTCCTGTAATAGTATCTTTTACTAAATTAGAATTTGAATTTTGATCTTTATTTTGTGGATTCATTTTCTCTTTACTTATACACGTTGAATTAATCACCTGATTCCCCAACCTATTATGCAAATTAGTTTTTGCAGGTGGCTAATACTAATTTCTACTAATTTTAGCAGGTGGCATTTTGCAAATTAGTCGTAGTACAATCTTATACTAATTTTTCAGTAAGTGGGGACTTAGCGCATAAATTTTAGCTCATTAATTATTCAAAATGGTGCTACAGTATATTTTTGTATGGAGAAAAAAAGGGGGCGTGGCCGAAATGCAGCAGAAGTCTCCATTCCCATACTACTAATAGAAATTAAAATAAGTGTAGACCTCACAAGTTTAGTGAAAACTCTTCATGAAAATATACAGAAATGTGAGGTGGCACGAAACATTACATACCTGTTATACTTTTGCCTGGCATCACTGGGAAATGCTTGGCATTTAACAATTTTATGTCGTATCACAACTGACCTTTTATTAAAGCTTCAATGCCATTCACGCTAGCATTCTTTTCATTGAGGGTCAGATGAATCGGAAATTTTTCATTATTTCACCAATGCACACATACCCGACTTTACTGATTTGTGGGGACATCCTAAATTTTAAGGTAATTTTTCATCATATTATTGTGCAAATACAACATCGGCGCACGAAAATACATAACATATTGCACGGAATCAGGTGATATACTTATGGGGACAATATTTGTGGGGACAATGTGTGCAAATACTTAAGGGGACAATAATTTTTGGTGACTTGTTGGGACAATCTGTGTTAAAACAGTATTCCATGTTATTTTAGATATGACTTATGGGGACAAATTTGTGCATTATGCATGTATCACAGATTAGACTAATTAAAATTTTAGACACATTCCATTTACATATTAAAAGCAGGTTTCTATTGTTTTTCACATATTTTCCCACAATTAAAGCATTAATTTTTGCATTAAAAGTTTTGCATAACAAGATTCGTATTATATTTTGCTGTTAAAACCTAGTGCTTGTGAGGACAATGCCCACAATTTTCACCCATTTACTAGCAATAAGAACCATTAGGCCATATTCTCTGGCACGAAAAGTCGCTTCGAAAACGATTTTCATTGCCCCCCTTCGGGCACTACTTTGAAACACAATAGAAATCTAGGATAAACCATAGAAAGTCCAAATTCACTTGTTTTCACCTTTAGAAACCTGCAGTTTTTGAATATTTCTTTTTCGAAAATTCAATGAATTTATCATCCCAACTAAACTGAGTCGGAGACGCGAACGGAACGTGTCTTCCCTTCCATGCTGCAGCTACACATTTGGAGGTTCTCTCTCTTATCATAACTGTACTTTGGGAATTTTTCTATTTTTGCATCGTGCTCGTTTTTCTTTATTCATCGTGACAAAATCCGAAATCAATTGCCAGAAGCCAAACTGGATATATACATACTGGGGTTGCTCTGGTTTATAAACTAAATGTGGCAACCAGTTGAAACCACTGTACAGAAACGACTAAAGTATTGTCCATCTTAAAATAATATAATTATCTACCAAATATTAATGTACATTTGTGATGCAATAAAATCTCAGATGTTTTAAGCAAGATTTTAGGACTCTTGGATTTCGACTGAATTATACAGGCCCTAAAATGTTGTACATGCAATAATAAAAATGTCAAGCTTAGCTCTTTCAATCGAACAGGTAATAGCACAAATTATCATCGCTGTCCCAAAATCCAGATCAAATTCTCCAAGTTTGTCATCATCAACTGATTGGGCCAGGCCATACCAGCTCTCATCGTCTTCATCATTCATAGCTGCTGCATTCTGGCAGTCATTACAAGGGCATAAGTTGGTACACCTCAACCCAACCTTTTTGCAAGAACAGCATATGATTGAGCATCTAGTCTTGCACTTGCACTCAACACACTCTATCAAAGAGCGTGGAGTGGGTGGGCGTATCATTCAAGTTGTCTCCAGCTCTTCAACCTCAAGCATCCAGCCATTGCAAACCAGTTTATAAAAAATCGCCTGCATTTACATACTGGCACATTGATAATGATTTAAAGTTTGCCCTATAAATATGTTGGCCAAGGTTATCGCAAGTAGAAATCCAACAGTCCTATAAAATCTCGCTCAAAACATCTGAGATTTTATTGTATCACAAATGTACATTGATATTTGGTAGATAATGATATTGTTTTAAGTAGTAAGAAAAGGGAGAGTTCTGGCCCTGTCATCATTTATTCAAATGAGGTAAAATTCCAGGAATTCACGCTAAGCTCCGCCCCCTTTGTAATACTATTTTATACAAATCATACAGCGATTTAATTTAGGGGAACCTGTCAATCATTTATGAAAATGAGGTCAAACATGTCTAAACACGCCATAACTAATTTGCATATTGCTCCGCACAACTGCATAATAATATTCGACAAATACAATCAAGAAACAAAAATGGAAGACTACCAATTGCAAGCTTTTTAGAATATTATAAAACAACATTATCCAGAAAACCATGAATTAATTAAATACATTGAGAAATACTTGCGTATATGGAAAACTCTAAGTATTGATGAGAGAAACCTGTTTTGGACAAAGTAACACCAGTAGGTTAACCCTCCCATATAGCAAGCAAAGAGATGCCGACAATGATGTCACAATAGCATAAAATAAAGAAGCACGTGCACAGCGTTCGTAATGGATGTTACACAATAGGTTAACACCATCAAGCATGTGTACAGCGTTCGTAACGGATGTCCATGAGGTAAATATTTTTAGAGCGCTCGTAACGGATGTATATTTTTAGAGCGTTCGTAATGGATGCTAATGAGAGTTTGAAACGTTCGTAATGGTTGATAATGAGATTTTGAGTATGATGTATTTCAGCATAACTAATTACTGTGCATGCCCAGTCGCATGATGAGGGTATGAATTAACTTTAATGAGCTTTCCTCGTTTATGCTGAATTATGCATCAGCATGTTTAGCCTATAAATGAACCCATTTTTGAGTTGTCTTTCTATGCATCGAGATCTTTTTCAAAGAGAAAACCTTTATTACATTTTGTCAAGATATGTGGTTGAAACCGAAAAAATGAATTTTTCTAAGCAGTATACGTTTGCAAAGGATGTTTTCGCACATGAAGTTTCTCATTCAAACTATGGGAAACTTTGCAAACTGTTAAAAACAATATTAGCTCAGGCTGTTCCTGAAGAAGTTCAC
>JAODVM010412354.1:0-10343 GCA_025400095.1 Phenganax marumi
ACCACCAATGAAATGTAGGAGGTGGGGAAGTGCAGCAGTTGTTATTGGAAACAATATTGTAGTTCTGGGTGGTTTGGATCAGGGACTAGATGTTTTGAAATCAGTCGAAGTTTTTAGTTTTGATAGTAATGCATGGAGTGATCTTCCTGAGATGTCAGAAGAAAGAGCGTTCCACACTGCCGTTGCTGTGTGAACAATGTACAAATATTTCATCCTGGACACTTGACTATATATATGTTTTAGAATTACGCATTTAAATGTCCACGAACAGGCTAATGTATTTTTTCATTGCACTTTTGAGACTAATTTGTTTTTGTTTTCTTTGTGGTCCGTAACTCAAGTCAGTGACTAGAATAGAGCCTTTGATTGGCTGAGTGCGACGTCTCTACCACTCGGAACGGAACCGCTCTGGCTTTCGCGTTTACACGATCTTAGGAGTTAAAACGATAGAAAAATTGCGAGAAAGCTGTGAAAACTTCGAAAAAAGTGATAAAATTATGTAAAATGTCACCAGACGAGAACGGACGCAGTGAAACTGAGTTTGACAAGGCTGAAAAGGATGGCTGCAGCACAACTACGTGGATTTTTAATCCTGGGGCAGGTTGTTCGTATTCCGTTTAGCTTCAACGGTGGATGAGCCGGAATTCAAAAACACTTCCACACATTTTTTAAAACTTTCAAATCAAATCTTATTTAATTAAACTATGTAAATACATTGTGGTAGCATTCGGATAAAAAGTTCTCAATGTCGTTGTTCAAGGAATACATAAATATGATATTACACGGTGGATATATCCACCGTTTAAACTAAACGCGCTTCGGACAACCGGCCGCTGTTTTCCTTATAACCTTTTTGTTGCTCGTTTTTTGCTGCCTCCAAGAAAATGAAAACAATAGGAGCAGAAAAACTGAAAAAAATGTCTCATTGGCGACTGAGAATGAATGGACAAGACTGTAATGGAATCGCGATGGTTTAAGTACAGGAAGTTTACTAAAATTTTTATAATTTTGCATGGCGAAAACAACAATATAAGCATCAGTTTGAGGATACACCACGTAATTTATTATGGCAAAGCTTTCGGTCCGTTAACCCGGAACTACCCGGACCACCGACAGCTTTGCAATAACGTGGTGTATCCTCAAACTGATGCTTGTATAGGAAGTTTACTGTATTAAAATAAAGAAACGAGTGAAGACATAAAGAAAGCGAGGCGAACTTGGCCGGGAATACATGTTTTTCATCTTGCGTTTATATCAAATTTTCCACCCAGCACACTTGAATGATTCTCGTCACATGTTATTGCAAAACACGATGTCAGCATCTACGTGTCCTGACTTGAATATTTTGTCTCTTTTATCATTTTGACGCCTTGGATCACACGATCTAAGCTGGGAACATATTTTCAGAGTAAATTCGCAACAGCTTCTATTGTAAATTGATAATGTTTGGATCCGTTTTTGCGTTAAAACACAAATGACAATACGCGAAAACTTTATACTGTGTCCGCGCAGCAGTCTTCAACTCATGAGGAGACAAGACTGATTACAATTCTTCTTTTGACAATTTACTTAATTATTTTAAATATGTACATTACCACGTTGAATTACTGTTTAAACGTTTATCATTGGAGGATGCTTGAGTTGCAATCTTTCGTAAACTCCATGTAGATATTTTAAATTTCAGTTATTGTATAAGAAGATACGTTGCGGTTCTTCTTTCAATCAAATATTATAACAATGTACAATCCCTGATTTTGATATTCACAGTTTAAACTTCAGTTTCTACGTAAAGGAAATAGATACCAATTTATCTGTAAAGCATTTGAGTATTATAAATACGTACAATCCCTGACCTAGACATAGACATTTTAAGCTGTAGTTCGTGCATAAGAAGATATATTACAATTTTTCTTTAAGGTGTTCAAATATTGTAAATATGTACAATCCCTGACCTTGACACTTCAAGCTTTAGTTCTCGCCCAACGAGACATATTACTATTCTGTTTTAAGTGATTCAAATGTTATAAATATATCTACGTTCCTCTTACCTTGATTCAGACAATTTAAGTTTTAGTTGCTGCAAAAAGTTAAAGATACAGTGATACTGGAATCTTTATTTACTATCATTTTTTCTCATATTACAGGCTAGTCATTTGGTCACAATCGAAGAGAAATATGAGAAATATGATGAATTGCTAATGAACGACGTCCCGTTCATGAAAACTAAGAAAGAGGTCAGTTACTTTGCTATAAATAGCTAATGACTGTATGCCATTTGCTTTCCTAGTGTCACCCGCATATGCGCTGCGCGAGGGCCCCGACGACGAGCAGGGTCTTTAGAATGCTGAGCAAATGCTACTTTAGTCCACAAATTTCGTATTACTTATATTTAAACAGCCTGGTGTAAATGTTCCATACACAATCAGGCCAAGAGTAATTTAAGTTACAAAATAATTACAAATGTACTCAAGCAGGCATTTACGTATGACAAAAAGATGATTAATTGTTAGAGCTAAAAGCAAAGAATGGGTACTAAAGTGCAGGATAGCTGAATAGTCAACTAAGTGACTTAGCGAAGCATTAATAGCATATATAGCTTAGAATGAATATAGGCCATTAACTAAAACAAGAGTTTCGTAACACTAGTAATATTCGAGGGGACACAAAGACAAAGTGTTTGCAAAGAAAATCTTTTTAGTTCTTTTTTGAATAACTTTAATATTGTACATGTGTTAGTGTTAGTTTTTAAATAATTACTGTGATTTGAAACCATTGCGATGAATAAAGCAAATTATTCATCTCCATGTTTTAAATGATCAAGTCACGTTATAGTTTTTTGCAGCTTACGGCATAACGTCTATTTCCTCCTCAAACTATAGTAACGATATGATAGAAATTTTAATTATTATTATAAATATGAACTATTCCTGTCGCTAATATACTTAGGCACTTGTTGACATCTTCTCCAATGTTCATTTTAGCATTCGAAATATAAACTAAGAAACAAGTGATACTATTTCTTGGAACTCATTACCATATATTATGTTCACTGCATTTACGCCCTGCCGGGTGTAAATTAGTGATTTTACAAAAACGTTTTCATGTTGTTATGTGAGTTTTAACGAATTTTCCATAATTTGAAACAGTGTTTCGTTTTGCTATATTTTAATGCAACAAATACCTCGTTAAACATTCAGTGTTTGACAAGAAACTCTTTTCAGGGTAGTATGCCAGCTCAGTGCCAAGGCAGTATCATTGCAACTGATTCGAAACTTGTACAGTCTTGCCTTTCAAAATAGGTATTTGTCGGCATTTCTTAATTGCCATCCTGAAAAATTACTCACAGCATTAGAAAATGTAGAAAAACAACCAGAAAACCGTAAAACCAGCTACACCATAAGCAGTGGCGGATCAAGCTTGTGCGGGGCCCCTGGCACACCATTGGCTAATTCATACCGCCCGAAAAAAACCCTCTGTGGACTAAAACATACACAAAAAGCCATATTACTTTACGTAAATCATTCTTTAATTGCTTGTTCCTTTTTTCCTGCTCTTATCTTTGTAGTTTGCTCTTCCTTTTTGATAGCCATACAAGTACAATTAGTGCGGCCACGGTGTCTTAACAAAAAACTAAATAGACATCTAGCGGGAACGCTTCAAATTTTGGTCGCAATTTGACAGCAGTTAATTTGGTACAATTTTCCGCAAAAAAACTATTATAGAAAACCTGAAAATGTCGTATGATTTTCATACATATTTAATATTCTATCGAGACCGAATAAACCTTCCACTCGTCTCTTACACAATCTAGCTGGCTATCGCTTGACACTGTGAGGTTTTATATGTCAATTATTACAGGAGCTGCTTGCTCCTCCAGGCTGCAGCATAAACTAAATGTGGCATATCCTTGAAAAGTGTCTTGCAAAGCGTGACCTCCCCCACCGAAAAGTGCGGGGCTTTTGTGCCTATTCCTGCAACACAGAGGCAGTATTATTAACTTTCAAAAAAATGGTTATGTACTGCGCGGGGCGCCTCAAAGCGCGGGGCCCTTGGCACCTGCCCTTGTTGCCCTGCCCTTAATCCACCACTGTTCCTACTTAGCATATTAACTATTAACTGTAAAAGCATTATCTGTTCATTAACTCGATTAATTGCCAAACGAATTAACTGTTAATCGTAATCGTAAGTATAACCACAGCTTTATAAATTACAGGTAAATTATGTTAAATAGTTCAGCATAACTAATTTCAGTAAGCCAAACCTATAGCGATAACCATATACATCTTAATTGAATTATTAGCCTTACAATTATAGCTACACTTCTGACTAGATTAACAGTAAGGCCTAGGTCAAACGTCGCTCTTCTCATGCGCCGAACCTAATGCAAATCTAAGTAGCATTGTTTGAAACGTAGCCTCTGTTTGCGCTCGACCTTGTGTTTTGTGTAGTAATTAGATGCACAAGGTATGCAGGGCTTTTTCGTTCTGTGTATGGTAACTATGTCGTGAGAGCAAATCTGCTGTCGCTTGGAGTATACTGACTGGAATTGTGTTCCGTCAGTATACTCCACTCCTAATGTGGTCCTAAATCACACTCCTAATGTGGTCCTAAATTCCCTGTGAAACTCGTTGAAATTTTGTTCCATGTAATGCTTTGTAACGAAACAAGATCATTAAATTAGCTGTTCAGGCTTTAAACAATGTTTTAACATATTGTGAGTTTCGTTAAAGCTTAGTTTTATTATTTTTTTAATAATGAACTGTTCATGTCGCTAATATCATTTTCTCATTCTAAATACAAACTGAAAAGCACTTGAGATTATTTCTTGCTATTTATTAATTTTCTTGGAACTCATTACCATATATTGTTTGAACCGCTCTTACACCCTGCAGGGTGTACATTAGTGCTTTTACAGAAATGTTTTCGCATTTTCATCCATTCTTTAAAGTTTATCAATTATTCTATGTAAAGACTAGGTTAGAATATCGTAATTTCAAATTGGTGGCCATCAAGGAGTGAGTTTTAACGAATTTTCCATGATCTGAAACAGTGTTTTGTTTTGCAGTATATTAATGCACAAACACTTCATCAAGCCTTTTGTAAAAGTTTAAAATCACAAAATTCTTTTGAACAAACTCTACCAATTGCCAGCCACTGTTTTAAAATAATATTGCGACCTTTTGTCACAAAACAGTAGGCATTCTGTTTTAGCAAATTCCTCTGTAGGGAACGGAATGACGTAAACCCTTGATACGGAACAGTTCATATCGAAGTGTTAGCACATTTGTTTTGAAGTTCATTTTGTCAAAGGTTCAAGCAAATAGCACTAAATTTCTTCAAGGCCAAACACTGGATCTATATTCAATCTGCGTAACAACGTGTGTAGTACAGAACAAGACAAGAATGCCGTAGAGTATGGCCTCGTATACTCAAGGTTACGACGAAGATAGATTTGTGACTAAAGTCAATCGGAATTTCTTCTGTTTAATTTGCTTTAACGTTTTGAGAGATCCTGTTCTTTGTCCGAAAAGTCAACATTGTTTTTGTCGTTCATGTATTACGAAATATCTCGAAACTACCCAAAGATGTCCAACGTGTGCAGATCATCTGACCGCAGAAACTTTGGTCGATGCAACGCGAATGGTGAAAGATTACTTAAACGAATCAAATATTCGCTGTGTCTATGTTGAGCGAGGTTGTCAAAAGATTGTACGATTAGAACAACTTGATCAACATGAAGCTACATGTGGGTTTACTCCAGTAGTTTGTGCAAAAGAAGGTTGTGGTGTGATTGTAAGCAGACGTGATCTTGTCCATCACGAAAACGAAGTGTGCGAGTTTCGAAAGTTGAAGTGCCACTCATGCGAAGAAACAGCAAAAACGTTGAGCGAGATGGAGAAGAGAATGACGAAAATGGAGGCGAATATGGAAAAGAATAAAGCAGAGCTAGAAGCAAACTTGAAGAGGGATTTGGAAAGTCGATTCGAAGCAGTGAATAATGAAGTGTGGGGCTTGAAAGCAGCTTTGGTTCAATGTTTTGATGAAATGAAGGACGTTCTTGTCAAGTTTGATCCTGACAAGAAAAGAGAAATCATTAGAGAAGGGAGACCAAGACCAAGTGGTGACAGAGAAAATATACCTGTTGCTGGAGACGTTCCTGTGAAGTTTGATCCTGACAGGATAAAAGAAATCATAACAGGAGGAAGACCAAGACCACTTGATCTTAATCTTGATCTTGGTCTTGATCATGATCTTAATCTTGATCTTGGTCTTGATCATGATCTTGATCTTGATCTTGGTCTTGATCCTCCTGTTATCAGAAAATATTCTTGGAGAGAAAATATTCTTGTTGCTGGAGGTTGTGGAACAAACTCTGTGGAGAAGTTTAATTGGCATAAAAAAATATGGTCGCCATTGGACTCCTTGCCAATAGAGGCACGTGGTGCGACTTCATTTGTTTACAGTAATCATGTGACAATAGCTGGAGGTTATCGTGGATATGACCTTGACACTGCGATTCGAATGAACGTTAAAGCAAGCCCTGTTCTCTCAACTCACTGGAGTGCGTATCCTGTTAAACTGCCTAAATGGTTAGCATTTCACAGCAGTGTGGTGTATAATGATAAGCTGATAGTTACTGGTGGTGAGGGTTGTGGTGGTGCAATATCTGACTGTATTTACGAAATACAACTCCGCCATCCTTATACTTCGAAGATCTTATCCAAAATGCCAGAACAAAGAAAATACCACGGTTCAGCAATATTTGATGATAAGTTGTTGATCGTTGGTGGAAGTAAACGTGGCCGTCACCACGACACCGTTCTCAGAAGTGTCTTGCTATATGATGTTAAGAGGCAGGAATATCAACGTTTGGTACCGTTGCCTTATGAAGTTAGCAAGTTTTCCACAGTGAAGTATGGAGATAATATTGTTGTGATAGGTGGCTCTGCTTATGTAGATCATGAATTGAACACAGTTTTCATGTACAATGCTACTACACAACAATGTCTTATGCTACCGCCAATGAAATGTAAGAGGTCGGGAAGTGCTGCAGCTGTTATTGGAAACAATATTGTAGTTATGGGTGGTTTGTCTGAGAGACGTACTTTGAAATCAGTTGAAGTTTTTAATTTTGATAGTTATACATGGAGTGATCTTCCTGACATGTTGGAAGAAAGAGAATATCACACTGCAGTTGCCCTGTGAACAAAGTACGAACGTTTTATTAAGTGCAGTTGACTATGTATTTCATATTTACGCATGAAAACGTGCGCGAACAGTCTAATGTATGTTTTTATTGTAGTTTGGCAATAATTTATTGTTGGTTTTTCTTGCGGTCCGTCACTGACATCCGTAACTCAGATTGAGCCTTCTGATTGGCTGAGTACGAGGTCTGTATCACTCTCTAGGGCCAAACAAACATACGAGTGAACAACGTAAAATAATTGCGAAACAGCTTTTAAAACTTCGAAAAAGCGATAAAATTATGTAAAATGTCGCCAAACGAGACGGACGCAGTGAGAGTGAGTTTCACAAGCCTGAAGAGGATGGCTGCAGCACAACTACATGAATTTTTAAGCCTGGGGCCGGTTTTTCGTACTCCGCGTTTATCTTAAGCGGTGGATAAGTCGGAATTCAAAAACACTCCCAAACATCTTTTAAATCTGTCAAATAAATGAAACTATAGGTAACTACATAATTATCGTATTCAGCTAATAAGGCTTTCAAATTCGTTGTTCAAGGAACACATAGCTAAATACGATTTCTATATTTTAAACTTATCTACCGTATAAACTAAACGTGCTTCGAACAACCAGCCGCTGGTTTCCAACTTTCCGTAAAACCTTCTTGTTGCTCATTCTCTTTTTCTGCTAGAAACAGAAAGGGTCTTTCTTGTATTTTTTTGCATTGTTGTTTCTTGTTTTCGAGATAGAATCGTGCAGATACATCTCAAAAACAATGAGAGGCAGGCGTTTTGTCTTGTTTCTTGTCGGGGTTCCATTTGTCACCTATTGTTGTCAAACGGAAAATCACTCAGCAAGAAGAAAAGGCTATGTGGAAACCAGACCGCTTTAATCGAAACGAGAACGAAAATTCAAGTCGTGATGAGTCATATTTTATTGACATTGTTCGGAAAAATATATATAACTTATTTACCGTTCAGGTCGGTCCGTATACTTGAAACATAGGGCTATTTCCCTCGGTCCCAGAGGCGTTCCTCGACTTACTTTCTCGGGCCGCTGCAGTCTTCGGGAAATATTTTGGAAATAAAGAACATATAATAGTGTAGGTACTTGTATTATAGGCAAATATAAAAAGTAGTCTAAGAGTGGCGACTTTTGTAGTGTTCATAGATTTCAGTTGGTTTTAACTTACTCAGGTACAAACTGATCATAACGTAAACAGTTGTAGGTTTTGCTTAAGAATATACTACAATTTTTTATTAAATGATTCGATAGTATGTACAATCTTTGAGTTTTGTTTGAAACCTGCGCTTCACGTTTCATAATTCATCGCAAATCATCGTCGATGCTTTTAGCTTTGGCTATATTTAGATGACCCACAGATGGTGTCAACTTCCAGTTATCACCAGAAATTGATGTAAACTGGTTTTGCCCTTCAGTAGTTTAGCGTTTGATGAAAAATACACAAATGAGTAAAAAAAGTTTAATTTGATCGCTCTTGCAAGTTTTAAACTTGAATTTGACCATCAGTGGCCATCACGTGATGCATGCTAAACCCACCTAGCTATCATCTCTGATCATTGATGCAGAAAATTCTTTGTGCATTGAGAAAACGTTTCTGCCTCATTGGCTATACTGAGGATGAAGGGGAGAAGATTGTAATGCAAGTGAGATGGTTTAAGATGAATATGAAAACCAGGCTTTTTACGTAGCATTTTAGTCTTGGCACAGTCTTAGCCTGATAGTACTTGGCAACCCAACTTCCCTATTCCAACTGTTCGCGTAATGAAGTCAATACACTTTAGAAAAGTATTTCGTGGCATTCACTGAAATCAGTGGCAAAGCTTTAAAGATCCCGTTGTTGCGAGGCCCACGCCCATAGGACAACACCCAAAGTCCTCGTACTGTATTGACTTACTCTTTAAACGGTTATCATGAGGATGCTTTGGTCACAATGTTTCGTAAACGCCATGTAGATTCTTTAAGTTTAAGGTTTTGCATAAGAAGATATATTACATATCTTCTTTAAATGATGCAAATATTATAAATATGTACAATCCCTGACTTTCATATAGATGCATAAGAAGATGTATTACAATTCTTCTTCAAAAGATGCAAATATTATAAATATAGGCACAATCACAATCTCTGACCTTGATGTAGACAATTTAAGTTTTAGTTGTTGCAAACAAGTTGAAGATACAACATGCCGGAATCATTATTTGCTATCATTTTTTCGTCATATTTGCAGGCTAGTCATTTGGTCACAGTCTACAAAAAATATGACAAATGTGGTGAAGTACTAATGAACGATGTCCGAGTTTGAAAATTAAGAGACAGGTCAGTTACTTTGTAATGAATAGCTAATGCATGCCATTTGATTTCTTACTGTCACGGGGATCTTTTTCGACTTCTGTGTACACTGCATATGCGCTACGCGAAAGCCACGACGACGAGCATCTTTAGAAAGCTGAACGAATGCGACTTTACTCCAGAATTTCGTATTGCTTATATTTAAACGACTAGAACACTTGTTCAGCATCATTGCTGCTGAGGTGTAGGTAGCTATTCCATACACATTTAGGCCAAGAGTAACTTAGAACTACAAAACAATAACAGATGCACTCAAGCAGGCATTTACGTAAGACACAGAGATGATTAATATTACAACTAAAACTGAACACAGAATACTACAGTTTAGGGTAGCTAAATATGTCAAATACGTAACATAGCGAAGCATTGTAACATAGCTTAGAATAAATACAGACCCTTAACTAACACTAGAGTTTCGTTAGACTAGTAATATTCGAGGGGAAATAAAGGCAAGGTTTTTGCACAAGAAAATGTCCTCAACTTTTTTTCAAGAATTTAAATATTATACATGATTCAACTATAAACTATTATAGCATTATCTTTACATCAATTGGATTAATTTGCGGCATTTAAATTTGCGGTACGGAAACTATGGAATTGTCTGCCCCATGGACTACGGCATCTAGACACATTATGTACTTTTAAAAAACAATTAAAAACCTATTTATTTCGTATTGCTTATGATATTGCTTTTTAGATCGTAGAATTATAATATTTAAGATATATGTAATTATTTCTATTTTAACTTGATGCATACATAGTTTTATAATTTATGTATTATGTATA